>VFFE01007717.1:1031787-1078556 GCA_008921705.1 Burhinus oedicnemus
GGAAAAGCTTTTTTTTTTTTTTACCATACATAAGGCAACTGTCTGTTGAAGGCTGAAGGGGAGCAGGATGCCAACAGAGCAGTCATATATTTGCTCTTCCAAATTAAAGAAAGTAATTGTAGTTCTCTAAAATACTAATAGTTTCAGTAAAAATGGCATAATCAGTGTAATATTTAATTATCACCTGAATGCTCTCTCCTTACTAACAAAAAAAAAAAAAGTGGTTGGAGATCTTGTGTATGCCCAAAGGGGGCATTAAGACTTAAGTCTTCAATGCCTTTTTAATAGTCTAATGAATTTTAAATACTACTCATTTATAAAGCCTTTTTGTGAATGAGAGAGGTGCTCACAATTCCCAATTTTAATGCAGACCTGAAGTTAACAGCTCAGGTCTCCCCTATTTTATGTCAGACACTTTTCTGCTACCACTGTTTTATGAGATGTCAGAGTGAAACAGTTGTTCATCTCCCTTGGATTTTTTTTTAATTTGCAAAAAACAATCACGCATACAAAAACCCAATCATATCTATCAATTCCTAAACAGTTAATTTTCTTTTCAATTCCATTTCATTTCTTTGCAAACATCATCTTCATTCTAATGTACAGGTAAAACCCAATGTAAGTGATACAGAAAAGGCAGTTTATGACTGAGACACTGACACGGGTCTTGGGAAATACAGCTGTAATTTTCACACCTGTCAGAGACTTCTCTGTAACCACAGTCAAAGCATTAAATCCCTGCAGACCTTCTCTATAAAACAGAGATTTTGATAATATTCACATTTCCCATCCTTTTTCTATTTCTTTTATCTAGTTAGTAAGGTCTTTGGGCAAGTATATCCCATATTCACTACTTTTATAATGGAACCTGGATCTTGTTTGGTGCTTTCAGATGATTTTTTTGTACAAATACTTTCAGCAATGAGACAGATAAAGGAGAAGTTTATACTGAGAAGGAATGCTATGATCTTTTGTGAGCTTATTCAGCATAAAAATGAGGAAGAATATGGCTCTCCTTGTATGTAAATTCTCACCATGATAATTTGCGGTGGCAAATGCATTTCATCCTTTCAAGTCACAGAATTTCAAAAGAGAAAGAAAACATTAATTTTTTGGGAAATCATACCTTAAACCAAGTTACTTGAGGCTGAGGTCGTCCTGTTATTTTACACGAGAATTTGCCTGTTTGGCCTTCACGCACAACAACTCTATTGGGTTTTGTAGCAAACTTGGGTGGACTCTCTCCCCAGATGCTTGGCCTGTGCTCCACAGATGGAACAGTAAGTCTTCCCCTGGAAAGGCAATTGACATCCTGGTTTTACAGAAGAAATGGAAGCTGTTGTGGTTAGAGCATACTTCAGCAAGCATTTTAGACTAGTGGTCTGCCAACAAGGGTATATAATTGGTGGTAACCAAGATTGTAGTTACACAGTATTTTTTTTTGGCCAATGGAAGAAATGGAAATGCTGGTGATGACTGCTCTTGACTCCTCATGCAACTGACTAGTATGATGCTATGCACCCTCATCCAGCATACACATAACCCACATAACAGATCTTGGGGACAATTTCAGTTGCTTATGAGCAGAGCTGGGCAAACCAAATGATAGGAAACACTGCATGTACTTAGTTTTTTCAGTTTTCTGTTTCTTAATTGCCTCCTGATAGATTATTTATGCATAGTTGTTCACTGTTCACAGATCTTTATCATGTAATTTGTTTTGACATTGAGTGCAATGACACAGTAATTTCTGATTTATGAATCACAACTTGTTTTTGCAACATTTCTGACATGTCCTGGTAAAGATTTTTGGTTTGGGGAAGGCTTCTGTTTGGAATCACATTCACTACAATGTTTGCAAAACAAACATGAAAAGGGCACAAACCCAAAGTGTACCCATCCTGGGTGAAAGTCTGTTAAGTGTAAATGCCCAGCTCTACTTACAAGGATGGCACAGCTGGGAAACGACATGTGGAATGAAACTAGAGTGATACCAGTGACTGCAGTCCAAACCCCTCAGTTACACAGCAATAAAACATAAAACATCAACCACTATTATAGCAAGGAAAAAAAAGGTGCAACTTGAGGTCTGTTAGTGTCAAAGGGAACACTCGCACTCTTTGGTCTGAAGCCCTGGTACAACAAAGACACACATTAGCAGATGGCAGATGGTGATTTTTTATTTTTTTTTTAACCTTTAATTTCAAGCAAACTGAGCCATTTTCAAGGCCTTCTTTTCCAGATGGCCTTTTACTACATGCAGGTAAGATGTGTCAATACCTCACCATTTCTACCAGGTGTCAGGTACTAACAGAAACCGCATCGCCTTAGTCCAAGGTGCTGCCAAGACATGATGGTTGCCATATAGGCAGCTCGAGGTTTCTAAGTGAGAAACAATACCATAATGAAAGGATTTACATGTTCAAGAGAACCAGCAAAAAATCTTGGGAGAGAAGGGTGACTGTAATATGCTAAAATGGAAAACACTTCATCATATAATTAAATATCTGATAGCTTTTAATGTCATCTTCTCATGCTACCACTAGAGCAGAGCATAAATGTGTATTAAAGAAGTTTTTTAGTGGCCATCTTTAGGTGGTGTTTCTATATTTATATATCTATACACACGTGAAAATCAACTACTAGCCTGCAGCTTTATGGCTCTTTCCTAGATATACACAAACTGAAATGTACTTTTCTTTTCTTTTCCCTCCTCCCTGTTTATGTAAGGTATAAACTTTCCATACGATAAAATTATTAGCACTGAATAGGAGTAAAACACATGAGAATGAAAAATTAGGACAATCATTCTAACTCCATGCAATACGATAGATTAGGCTGGTGTTTTGGAAAGTCTGAACGTATAACAAAACCTAACAGCAACCTCAACTGTCCTTTCTTGCTTTGATTATTTAGCTTGTGTGTATATCTGTAGCACATTTGCAATACAGACATTGTTATGTAAAAGCCTTCCTTATTACTCAGTTTCACTTACTATTTTCACTGTTGTAATCTCAGTTCATTTTAAAATTCAAAACATACATAAATGATATTCATATCAATGATGAAATTAAAATCTCCAGTTTTAACTATCTGTATTCTGATCACTAACATAATCAGAAGCGTGTATTTTTGTCTACACCAAGGGCAACTCAGTCCCAGGGATATAAATCAGAAATAATTCTGCTTAAATTCAAGCTGCTTATAAAGAAATGAATTCAACTGTTGGAAGAATTAGGCCTGGGGCTTTTAAAACAGTGGCATTCACTTAATTGTAAATGCTTACTGAAGTGCAGAAAGAACATGACAACAAGAAGGCTCCTCTGTGTGCCAGAGTAGATCACCCCATCAACTCATTCTTGCTAACAGTTACTCCAAACCAGAACAATTCTTTCTTCTGGACCACAGTTTACCCACTGTGTTGCTTGAAAATACTTAAATTATATGTGAGAGAATGCTGATTTCATTTGCTTTTATTTCTTAGTGATGACTCTTAAAACAGTATTGCTCTGGCTTTATAAGATGACTGTCAGGTCATGGAAGATGTGGGGAAGGATTTCTGAATATCAGAAAGCAGAGACAACACAGTGCAGTATTGCAGCAGAGGAACATGCAATATTGCAGATACCAGCAGAATGTTCTGTTTTCAGCCAGATTAATTCCTGTCAGTAGGAGGGAGCAGTAGCTGTATCAAGCTACTTATGTCTTCCTGACAGTCTCTACTATTTTACTAACACAGCAGCTCTCATAGTAGCTATTCTGCTTGGGATAAATGGAGATTTGGACTTAGAGCATTTGAGTTCACAGATATCAAAGTGTTTGGTTTTGGACATTGCTGTAGCTGGCACTGCCCTGCTTCTGAAAGCCCAGCCATTCTTGCTATCCCCATCTCACCAGTGTAAGAAATCATGCCAAGCAGTTAACTCTATTCCAATGCAATGCTGTGGAGAACCGAGTCATTAACCACCAGGCTTTGCTTTCCCCCATTACCTCTGATTCTTGCACAGGTAAGGGGCCTTGGGAATACTTTTCCAGTGAGGAATTACTGAGAACTGGACAAGAATCCAACCCTTTTTGACTGGCCCTCAAAGTGAATCAGAGCTAAAGACAAAATGCAAGAGGCACTTAAAATGAGGAGAAGTGGTTGTTCTTTAGAAAGAGTCATTTTACTTGCTTTCCTACCAAAACATATTTAGGTGTCTGTTAAACAATGTCAAAGCCAGTGGACTTCTTACCCTGGGGTTTTGGCACTGGATGGCAGACTGTATTTCTTCAAGGAGTTTCCTGTAAGCATAGGACAGAAAGACAGGAAGTCAGAAGTTTTGTCAAGACCGTTGGGAATTACAGATACTGAAGACCATGTAAAATATGCTTTTCTCCAGGTTTGAAACATAAAGGAGGAATGCAACACCTGCAATATAAGGTTATGTCATCTGTAGTCCAAAGTTAGGCTCTCCAATTTCAAAAACAAGTTTTAGCAGAGTTACCATCTAGTCTCTGGCCTCAGTAGTAACAAAACTGCAGATTATTCATGCAAAAATAATTTTAAACAAGTGAATGAAACTCTGTGTCTAATTTCTACAGTGCAGTACTAATTCAAATTAAGATAGCAAAAAATAGTTTTTGGACTCTGAAAGAGGTCTAACTTTACTTGGTTTGGTTTTTAGTTGTGTGCTAGACCAGACTACCTTTTCTGTAAAATGATTCTTTTTGAAGCATTATAGTTCATCACGCTTGCTTGTGTGAGCAATAGGGAGATGTGTACGAAGTCGTGTAAGCTCAGCGCCATCTACTGCACACAGCATTCCTGGTAGCTTTGGCACATTAAAAAAGGGTAGTGACCTGGGGTAGATCCAGAGTGGCAGCATGAAATGAACAGCTCTAATGGCTGTGAAAAGGACTTGTTCTAGAGCCTTATAAGAATCTACATTACTGTCAGATAGGACAGCCATGCAGGATGGAAAGACCAGATTGTGTTTTAGTCACTCATTTTTTCAAGTAGCAGTCAGCCCCACATAGAAATCTTTGCTGAGAACAGAAACAATCTGTACTTTGTGATCTTGATGGATGGAGGGATTTTTAGAATAAAGAATTAGAATTTTTTAGAACACAGACTTTTAGAATAAAGACCATAAATACTCTGAGAAATTCAGTCATTGGGTACTGCCATGAAATTGCTTTTAAACCGCAGGAAAGCCCAGGTCAGAAAATCTGATATAAAAACAGCATTAAAAAATCCTCCACCTCCATGCAAGTTGTCACTCATAAAAGTTGTCACAACTTAAAACTGGGGAAAAAAAAAGATTTTGCATACTTTGTACAACAGAAGGCAGTAACAATCATGCCAGATCTATGCATATTTCAGTATGTACTCTGAGGATATCTGTTAGAGATTTTGACTCTGAATAAACCCTAATGCTGATTGTTTCAGGACCGCAGTGGATTTTTGCTTTGCTTCAAGAGTTCAGCACAAAGTTCTGACCTGAGGAGCTTTGATATTCAACAGATCTCTGGCATGACCAAATTGCAAAGAAAGAAGTAGTACAATTGATTTCCAACCTTCCCTGGCTTTGTGTCACTCTTTACATTTTAAATTTGGCAGTTTGCAACTATCTAATATGCAGATGTTCTCTTAAAAATTCCTGGGTTTGATCTTGGCTGTTTTCCGTGTGACATTAAGCATGCAATTACAACCAGGCGTTCAGCTTAGCAAATGGAAGCATGCACAGAGGACTCCAGAAACCCATTGCCTCAGTGTGCCTTTCTGATAGGGTGTGAAGCAACCAAGATTGCCCCAGTTTTTACTGTCTGAGAAAACGCAAACTTTCCAGGCCTTTGCTTCTGTTCTGAGTGGTGGCTTCCATGAAAATCACAAAGTTTATAGCAAAGTCTTTAAAGCTAGGTCTTTTGTTACCCGGGCATCATCATACTCGTCTGAATCTGAATGCACACTTTAGCTAGCTATAGTCATGTTATTCCCTGCAAAATGTCTTACATTGTGAAATGCAATTAAATCTCGCACCAGTGATAAAGCATGTGCGTACAGTTGTGAGTTTAACACTGCTTGTTCATTTAATTAAACTCTATAATCATCACAACAACAGTATAAGTATCCTCTTACCTTCCACTGTCAGTTCCACAGTCACTTGACGAACCCCACCATCATTTGCAGCCTCACAGGTATATTTACCACCATCACCTTCCTGTACACCTTTGATTACCAAGCTGAATATCCCCCGAATGCTGCGGTCCACGACATAATGGTCTCCCTCTGGGACAGGATGCCCATTTCTGTACCACGTGATCTGAGGCTCAGGGTAGCCTCTGACCTGGAAAGATGTGAGGGAGAGTGGAGAAAGAAGGAAAACATAACAGATGATGGTATTAGGAAGAAATGTTGGACATTTAGCAATGCAGTGGAAAGTTCTTGACACAGAAGCTGTTAAACACATACTCTTTGCAAGCCAAATGGCAGGACATAATGAAATGAAAAAAACTCCTGGATAAATCAAGCTGTTAAAATCATGAGACTAGTCAGGCAGATAGATACATACACAGAAGTTTCCCACTCTAATGGTTTACCTGCAGAAACATAGTGATGGTGCCAATGAAGAATCCTGACAGCTGGGTCCCTATTGTTCAGAGACTCAAGGGCAGTAGTGCTATATACCTCGAAGTATGCAAGATCGCAAGGTATCTAGACCAAAAATTTCTAGCATGGTTGCCAAGGATTAGGCTTATATTGTAAATCTGTATGGGGCCATTTAGTTTTCAAATATGCTGAGATGTAGTAGCTTCTGACAATATGCAGGCAAGAAATACAGACACGTACCAAATTTTGTCTTGATCTTTAAAAGCAGAAGATAAGGGTATAGCTGGAAAAAGTGTCATTAAGAGTCATTTTCATGTTATGGTGGTAGGGGGGCTATAAAGACCTAGACGTATTCACACAAACACACTGCTCAACTTAGAGCTTTGTGGTCTACTGCTAGCCCAAAGAGGAGTTTTCAAGAAAATGAACCAGTCCTGTGCTCATTAAATAGCAACCATATTAATATATCCTTGCCTGCTATGGCATTAATGATACTTTCTGATTTGCAGGCAAATTTTCAATTGGTATCATGGAGAATGGAGTTATTGATTTCAACTGAGCTGTTGAAACCTGCTGAGGATCTGTGTCTTTCTTTCATAAAAAAATGGGAAAAGCAGACATACACCAGTTTCCATCAAAGAATTAATTCCTCAGGCAAAGGTTCTTCCTCTGCTTTATGAGAGATGCCACCCTCTTTGAAGGTTGCTTCAGTATGTGTTAACTGTTAACACGCTTCCCCAGTCATCATAATAACTCCTGATTACAGAATTTCCCCCTTCTTTCCTATTCCCCAACTCTGATATGTTAGCTCTCCATCTTTCGACTCTTCGATCCTTTGCCTACATGTCATGAAGTAACTGAGTGGATCAAGATGGGCTGGGATGAGTAATAGTTGTGGCTGTGTTTGCTTACTGGGAAAGGAGGAATGTTGTATTTTGAACTACGTTATCAAAACTTGGCAACTGAACAGGAAGTCCCTTCAACCTCCAGGTGAGCAAAATATTGATGATCTGTCTTGATTTGAAGAAGGCTTGGTTGTGGCTTGTGAAAATTCCTCCCAGCATTCTCCTCTCAGTTTCCAATCCGCATTTCAGCTCTGCTTTCTCCTGACTGCACAGCACTTACTTTCCAAATTACAATCTTTAGCCAACCAACCTTACCCATTTGTAGGTTCTCTTCTTTCAAAACCTTTCATTTTTAATCCAGCCCCACCTCACTCCAGCTGGGTTTCTCATCTGTTGGAGCTTAACCTACAGCTGTCAGAAATTTTTCTCTTTCCTTTAATTCCTAGGGTATCAGTTCAAACAAATTAATTTTGCCAGTGATGTGGCAACCCCTTCTTCCTGGCATTCCTTGCTCAATATATACAGAGGACATAAATGTTTGCCAAGAGCATGAATATGCTGAATAAGCTGGAGAAACTTTCCACTTCTGGTACAAACTTCTCAAGTTCTTTCTGAGTCTATCTTTACCTAAGTAAGAGTCATATTCTGTGAAGAATACATTGTGGGTTCCTGCACAACGGGGAGTCAACCGCTGTTTAAAAATACCACAGCGTCTCTCTAAAGCTCTTTGCAGCCATGCCTTTTCTTTCCTGTGCTTTCTGAAAAACAGCAGCTCCCACTCAACCATGCCCCCCTAACACTACTCCAGCATATTGGTTTAGTGCTTGCTCAGAGGGCAGGCTCCCAGGAATATCTTTCTCAGTACATCTCATTTTCAGAAAAAGGGAGTTGTGAAGCATCAATATGAGATTTTTAGTAGTGTAACTCTTGTTAATTGATGAAGTGCTCACTGCTACAGAAACTGACTTGTACCAAAGAACTGTGTTCTTGCTATGAACTTGTCAATGCCGTCCTGCCTATCTTTTCATTTTAGGATAAGAAACCAACAGAGAGGTTAATGGCTTACCCAAAGCCAGAGAGTATATTAGAATAGAGTTTCTACCTCTCATGCTTGCTTCACTGGACATTAAGATTTCCTTGAATTCAAAATATTTGAGGCAAAATGGCTTTGAAACTGCTATTTCAAGTAATATAATACAGTAAAATGACAGAGTAGCACTTGAATAGGTGTGAAGAAAGAAACACCTTTTCAGTGCATTACATCACAACCTCTTTACTAACATTAGTCTAGCCACATCTGTTTACAGCTGCTGAGATTCTGGCCTGTGAATACAAGTCATCAATTACACGTCACCTAATATATCTACTATGTTTTCCAGTTCACAATCATTACTTCTGGTGTATTTTCTTCTATGTGTTTTTCAACCCAGCTTCAAAGCTCCCCAGCATAAACCTTCCATCACTTATGTCAGGGAACTATTGAGGTTGAAGCAAAGGGAAACACCTTTCTTCCATTTTTCTTTTTGTTTTATCATATTTTTAAGTCCCTCTTGGACCACACAAGGCCATTTGTACCTGACCCCTCAAGGTCTGGTAGACATGCCCTTCCAGTATCACATGGCTGAGCCTACATTAAGTATTTTTCCATTTCTTCCATGTGTGTTTATTTTATGCTTGCTATGTCTGTATTATTTTGTTCATCCACACCTCTATACTGAGGAAATGCCATACAAAAAATTACAAACACAGGGAATCAGCATGCCATTTCCTTTCAAAAGGTTGAGTCATTCCCTTCCCAAACTCTGTATTTTTTTTTCTTTCATTTTTGGTCAAAAATGATAGGATGGGAAAGCAGAAGTTTACAGAATTGCTCTGTTGCAAGGATTTATTTCAGGTTTGGGTTTGGAATGTGTTTCAAACTGAGCCAGCCCTCTCTGAAATACATGGTCTTGCCATAAAAGTGTCAGGGACCCTTAAACGAATCACTGGTTACTAGGTTTTGATCCTAATGGATCAATTCCAGAACTGCAGCAGGTTTTATATTCCTCCCTAACCTTTCCAGAGCTCACTAAAAACATCTGCCTTGAATAAATCCACAGCAAAGAGAAATTTATCTGCTTATTTAATGCCCAGCAGCAGAAGGCTATAACCTTTATTTACCGCTTGGCCTGTGTGAGTATCGCCAGTCCCAGTGAGGCTACAGCTTTTCTTTACCTGCTCTACAGCACTAACAAGTGGAAAATTGACAGCAAGCAGCAAATAACCATCGTATTAGCCCAGACATGAGTTTTGAGTTTTTGTCTGGACCCATCAACTGCTTAGAGTCTTCCTGGAAAAGTCTGCTAAGGCAAAACAGGCCTTCTGCTCTATGCATCAGCACGGCTAGTGGAAGAGCTGAGAGAGAACCTGTTGCCTGTGAAAATTCCAGAGTTAAGATTCAGTTCTGCATCTAGGTCTGGGGGAATGCTATTGAAAAGGGATAGGTTCCCAAAGAAAAGAAATAAGGAGAAAAAATGAAACAAATCTATTGAAGCTGTACACTGAAGGACAGTATTATTAAAAAAATGAGCTGCTACAAACTATCCCCATCGTCACAAACCTAAAGGCATTCAGTGACCACCAATGCCAAATATATTCAGTGACCATTTTTCTTGTCTGAAAGCACAGGAAAGATTTGCGCTTGGCCTGTACTTATGTTCTATAAAAGTGCTCTTTATATACCAATTCCAAAAAAACATAGCTTTGCCTACTTCAATGCATCATAGTTGCAGTAGCAGTTTAGGGCAATGAGATGCACTCTTTTGGCTCGTGTTTTTAATTTCAAAGTCATATCCTGCTTTGTAACAACTGTTGCTGGCTCCAGTGAGATTAACAATGAACACAAACCCACCGCACCCAAAAAGAGTCAGCCATAAGTGACAATAAACCAAAGTTTAAGTAACTGTGGAACACTGATGGGGTGTGTAGTATTACTGACTGTTGCTCACTTTGACAGTAACACCTTAAGACTATTGGAAACGATGGCAAACATTACATGACATATTCTAGCATTACGTACATTGTACTGGCTAAGGCATTCAGTGCTTGACGTTAAGGACTAGATAAATGTCCCATGTTGCTGCTCAAGGTCACATCAACACACAAGCAATGAGACCAGGAAGAAGACACCTATCAAAAGGATGTCTTGGCTTGCGAAATTCTCCCAAGTTACATCATATATAGACAGGCACATCAAAAGTTGTACTAAGACTGGCAATGATACAACTGTTAGGAAGCTGCTATTCAAAATAACTCCCCTCATAGAGATGATTTCATATGCTGCAATATGAATTCCACTAATGACTAAAATTCCTCCCAAGAGACAATCCTTCTCCCATGAAGTCAGAATTTTAAAACATCCAGATTCTGTCAGCACACAGTGTTCAGTTGTGCTGCTATTTCTGTAGACTACCTTTGCCTTTAATTCCACAAAATCCAGAATTTAGACCTATGTATGTAAAGTATTCAATCACTGAATAAGAGAATCAGTTGTATTTGGGTGGTTCAATCCATGTAATCCATGGAAAAAAATTTACTTTGAATTTACCTTTGAAAGACAGAAATATTCTCTATTTAACTTTTTACACTTCACACACTGTTTAAACTGTAGTTTTCAACCCAATTTGCATACCCTGCTGATTTTTGAGGAAGGTTGTCCCCTTTGTAGGCTGTTAAAGCATAACAGAGTATAGTGGGTAGTATTTAACATCCTAAAATAAGCAGGTTTGCTGCTCCTGCAGCTAAGTGACACTGATTTTTGACACCTGGTTCTCAGTGAGATGAATTTGGAAGTATGACTGCCCATTTATATTTGAGCTGGAAAATTACAGAATAAACTTCTTAGAGAAAATGTATGGAAGTTTTTGTTGTTTTAATTAATGTGTGCACTGATAAATGGTTATACAAAAATAGACTTTTCCACTTGTCTTGAGACTTTTAGGGATATGCAGCCCTTAAGGCTGTTAAGAGTGATGCTCTTAGCCTGTATCTCGTTCATGGCAACACAGACAATTAATTTATTAAAAATGCTGATGGTTAGTAGTGTAGCTAGCACATTTATAGTTAGACTCTAGTTTCTGGAAGCATTAAAACAACATGAAAACAAAGTTTGCATAACCAGGGTAACAAGTCTTACAAGAAGAATGGCAGTAATGAGAAATGTTTTCTAACACATAAAGGTACCTGCAAAGCAGAAGAGAATAAACTGTTTCCTACATCCACAGTGGGTAGGACAAGCAATAGACTTTTAAGAGAAATTGGCCAGTAGGTTGGTAGATGATGTCTGACAGCAGTGAGGTCCTTTAGAAGAACAGCAGGTGTCTTGCTTATTTGGCTGCCTGCATATCTTAACATTAAGGAATGTCAGAGTGAGGTAACTTTTTGAGAAGGGTTTGTAGCCTATCCTCTGTTCCATGCCCACCTTCAACCAGAAACCAGTCATATCTGGGAACTACATCTCAGAAAAGGCCACAGAGATCAGAAGTTGCAAAGGGATAAAATGAGCATAGCCTCAGTTATTGTTGCCACATGTAACCACTGAGCTCCAAAGCGTATGCTTTGGGCAGATCATTAGAAGGAGAAGATGTCAAGGGAGATGTGGAAAACCATTCAGTACACCTGACAAACTTTGACCTTTATTCTGCTGCCTGCAAACAAAAGCCTGACACAGAAAAAGAAGGGACTTGACCTAGCAAATACTCATTACTAACAGGGCATGAACTGCTTCCACCTTTTGCAAAACTTAGAGCATTGATCCATCAGATTGTATCAAGAAAGCAGCAGAAGAAATGCAATTAAGAAGCATGACAAATTTTGTCAGTGTAATTCTACACAAACAAGTGAAGATAGAGGAAAAAACAATGTATAGCATTTACACTTGAAATACAGCAGAGACTGTATAGTGTATCTCTTCTTTCAATGTTTAGGTATCAGCAAAAATGGAATATTATTCACTTTATTGCAAGTTATGTATCAGATGGGCTCATCTGAAGGTCATACAGTTGAAGGCTCTCATGCAGCCCCAAGAAATTCAATCCAAACAGTAACAGCTGTTCTGTGGATGTGGCTTATCCTAGATCCTACAAGAAAAGAGGTGTTTCCCATAGTCACCAGACTCTAGCCAGTGTCCTCTATCTTGCTTGAATCAAGAGCCAAGAGTTTTTGGATCTGGACCTCGATCAAAAGACTTGTGAGGATAATGAAGTACTTGAGAGCAAACTTAGCAAAGGATGCTAAGAACTGGATACACTGTAACACATGCTCTGTCTGCGTGGACAGAGATGTGCTCTCTAACAAGAAAAAAAGCTACTTCTTGTTGTAACACTTCATACTGATGTGAACTCTTAATGTCAGTCTTAGGAAAAAAGTACTACAAAACTGTGGAGACTACAATATGAATATCATGAATACAACCCCACCTAATAGGTGGTATATTTTTATTGTAATTTGAATTTTTTGGTTAGCTCAGGTGGGAAACATGGTTCTGGGCAGTGAAGCTCTTTTGTAAGTCTTGTAACAAAGCTTCAGTTCGGCTCAAGCTGCAGATTGCTTTAACAAATGAACAGCAGATGTTCTTGATAAAGGAAAGTGGACATGATACATTTTTAAGCTCCTTCTGAGACTTTAAACACACACAAACCATATCTCAAGAATAGTTTATCCATTTTAAAAGCTTGCTTCTAAAACAGAGAACTTGCCTGGCAAGGTTCAAACATAAAAATGTTAAATATTTGGAGACCTTGCAAACAAAACAAATAACCTACCTCTTCTATGGAGCAGTCTAGAATCTACAATTGCCTCATCTACAGCAAAAACGAAACACATAGTAGGGCTAAAAATGCTTCAAAGCGTTACCTATTATACGTACAAGAAACAATAATGGTCTTCCTGTAAATCTTGGGTATGTTTTTGTTTAAGTGCTGAACTCTGGTACATTACATCTGGTGTTTAGGTTTCTTGTTCCACATGCACATAAACCTCATAAATTAGTTCTTTGGGCGTAACCATAACTGGAACACAACCCTGAAGACGTAAGTCTTCACAACTGGTGTGTGCAATTATCTGCTTCTTCTCCCAAACGGTGTGGAGCAGGGAGGGAAAAATGACAACACAGGCCTTCAAACAGACAATTGTCTTGCAAAAAAATCCCCAAACCCAAACCAACCAACCAACCAAACAAAAAAACCCACAAAAAGACCCCCCCAAAACCAGCAACAATTAAAAAAAAGAATCAAAAGTAGAAACAAACATCTGCAAAGCACCACCAAATGCTACAACTCACTCTTCAGGCACCCACCTCTGGCAATCACTGCATGCTTTTCTTAGGCAATCTAAGACCATTCATAGTTATGTTGAGCTCCTTCTTAAGGTTTCACCTATAGAAGTTTCAAACCCCAGACATTTTGCTTGATTCTCATTTGTGGCAATGAAAAGAAAACCTTTGCTGAATTGAACTCCTTAATATTGTTAATGTTAACATCATGAGTGAAGGAAAACCAGTATTCTTTTAGTCTTGAGTAGAAAGATCATATGCCACAGCACTAACATGGAAAGGCTGCAAGATTTGTCATCATCCCGTTTGCCCTCATGGGAGATATGGAAGAATTACCTGGAGATGCAATTCATAGAATTCAATGCAAAGGGTAAAAGACCCAGAAGGTAAAAAGAGAATTAGTACTTTCTTCCTATTATTAAAAGCTGTTCCTTTAAAATTATTATTTCAATGCAACTGTTAGTATGCCATATAAAGTTCTTCCTAGTCCCATGGAAAAACTTATAGCCCAATTTCAGAAGATGCTGACTAATGTGTAGTTTTCACTGACTTAGAATATGATAGTGAGTGCTGAGCACTTCTGGCTCATTTTGACTGCTGTACCCAGATATGGGGATATGAATGAAAACCAGTATACTTTAATTCTTTTAGAAAGTCCACTAAAACCCCCAGAATATCACAAACTTACAAGGACTGAGTTCAGATTATGGATCCTGGATCTATACTGTAGATCATAGGATACAATTACAGAATTCAGGTGAGACAGAAGCTAGGGGAAAGAGAGTTGAAGGATTCTCTACATTTTCACACGACAGACCCTTTTCATAGAGTTTCACTTTTCTGTCTGGCAATGTGCAAGGGTTTCTGCAGGAGCTTGGCAAAAAGTCCATTCACCCTAGAAACTGTGGAATAATTTGATCACGTGGAAGAATTAATTTCTGCCATGCTTCTGTGCTTATTCCCTCCTTGAGACTAGTACTGACAATCTAGAATTCTGTAGCAAAAAGACAAAAGTTTATCTGATACAAAATTCTTTGACTCTGATGAAAACTCATTAGATCTTGCTTCACTAATTCTGCAACGCTCCATTTGGCTAGAAGCATGCTTTTAGTTCAGATTATAAACCAATGCTGGCATTACATGCACACTGCTTAGATAATCTAGAAGAAACATACGTAACTGGGTCTAGTGAACTACTAGTGCACTTCACAATTCCTAACTGTCTAAGTAGGAATTCAGGTACTCAAGGACAAAACTTCCATCTTAAAATGCATAAAGAAACATGAACACAGAAAATGCATACACAAACACAGCCATTATGGTGGTGATGGGCAAAAGATGTTACAAGAAAGGAAAGGTACCCAAAACAGTAATGCACTGGAGAATTCAGGAAAACCAGAAAGCTTCTTTGTAAGGAGAACACTTTGGACCCTACATTTCTGTGAAACTTTACAGAAATTACATGAATAAAGCTGGTTTGGATTTTCCATCTGAAAATGTCAATTTATGAGATGGTCACAAAACCGGATTTACTTCATGCATATAGTGGGAATTCAGAGAACAGCCAGAAGTTACACTCTGGAGCATACAGGCCTGATCAAGTGCAGTACCTTAGTACATCATTAGGGCAGGCTTAGGCAGGCCTCCCAGACGGCGTGCAAGGCACTGTCTGTTTTAACCTTGTTGTTTGACATTTTACTGTGGCTTTCTATTTTTTATATTTTGGAAAATAGCAACTAAACATTCTTTGTACACTTCCATGTCATTCATGATTGTATAAACCTGTTTCAAATCCTTGTCTGCTTGTATTGTTCAAGCTGAAGAGCCCTTGTTTTTTAATCTGTGCTTGTACTAGGACCCATGAAATACCTCGGATAATCCTTGCCAAATTTTCTGTCTCTTCTCTAGCCTGAGATAAAGACAGATCAGAACTGCAGGTAGCATCCAAAATGTGGGAACCCAAAGATTTCTAGATTGACACAGCTGACTGTTGGGGTTTTTTTCTTTCCAAAATTTTTTTAGCACTATTTGCCATTTTTCCCACCTTGAGCTGATTTGTCAGAGAGCTGTTCAGGGCCAGATCTCTCTTTTGAATAGTAATAGCTAATAAAAATTGAACTAAGTATCTTTTATTTTTCTACTTTGTACTCAACAATGCCAAATAGCATTTGATGTTTTATAGTCCAGGCACTAAACAGAAGGAGATCCTTTTGCAGATGGCACCCCACCAGTTTCAGTTTTGACTTTTTAAAGTAGTTGTGCATTATTTGCAGATTTTGTTATCTCACTATTCAACCCCTTTTTGCAGACTGCAAAGGTGCTGAACACTACACATACTACCACAATCCTTTAGGGGAATCAGCATTTATGGTACTCCCAGCAGGGAAGAATTTATGACCTATCCATGGAAGACATGGTCTGCTAACTGAAAAGCAGACAGCAGCTGCAGATCATTTCTTCTTCAATCTTCTACATTCAATCATATTTTTTTGTAAAATTCAGTATGGAAAGTTCCCAGAGGTGCACAGAATATTGGCTTTGTGCTCAGTCACCAGAGTATAGCTGTTTAACGCATTGCTTTCCCAGGTACCGTAACATCTACAAGTCCATTTGTCCTAAATTATTTCTGAAGGACTCAAGTGGAATTTCAGAGCAGCACTGAGTGTCAAGCTGCTTTCAGTTTATTTAATTTCTAAGTTCAAGCACCAGCCCCAATTCACACAGCTCTTAAGAAAATGCTTAAGCCTTACTTAAGCCTTTTGGAATTAATCACATGCATAGGTGCTTTTCCTAAATTATATTTTATTTCATTTAAAGAATAAGTTTAAATTTATTACATTTAAAGTAGCATTTTTATAGGAGTCTTCAGAAAGCCCCAAAATAACCTGGAACATCATTCGGATGAAATACGGAACACTATCAAAGCGGACTCTACCCTTTCCAGTATAGTGGACATGAGTGGAACACACTGCATAGAGAAACACATTTATGTGTAGCTGTAATGTCAATCAGCAAGTGAATCAGAGGTTGTAAACCTCTGTTACACTAATGGGGGCATTTTCACACAGGTGTTGCAGTCTCAGAGTGGCAGTGGTTTTTTGATGGAGCTTTAATAAATCATTCTACCAGCAGCAACATCTGCCTTTTTCCTTTCTCCACATTGTAGCCAGATGACATGTAGCCATTAAGCACATGAGAAGAGTTTTATGCAACCACCCATATAGCTCACCTGGACCTTTTTTGTTCTGTAAATACAATTTTTCTGAACTTAAGATGGGATTATAAGTAGACTGAATCTCTGTCCACCTTTAGAGATATGTATATATTTAGTCATTGTCCAGTTTTACCCCTTTTTAAAAAAGTTTGTCTAGGTTGGCAATTCAAAAGCAGTCAGATGCCATAAACCTTGGATAAAGTCTTGGAGAAAGCTCAGGCTATTTCCCCCATTGCCACCCAGATGCTGTCCTGGCTCCTTCCTACTTCCTTGTAGTTGTTGCACATTTTTCTGAGTTACACTGGCACACAAAGATGACAAGGTCTCTCCAAAGTGGTGAAATTCTGACACTTTGTCAAATGGGGAGTGTGCAGCATACTGAGTTATGTACAAACTGAAGATAATTTCAGTTCCAAAATAGGGAGCTGTCATGTGGGAAAGTGTCACTCTGACTTCCAAGGTGAGGATCTGAGACATGGAGACACTCAGAGACTTTGCCAAACTCACACTAAAAGGAAATTAGATTTCCATATTTAGTAATGTTAGATCAAATGATCTGACCATATTTCCTCCCTGCCAATAAATTTGCTATTGTAGCAATCAATACAAAGACTGAACTGAAGTTGCACCACAGGACAGCAGCTGCTCTTCTTACCCTGAAAAATGACGGAAGCCATCAACATCATACTAATGTGTTAGTGTACAGGTATCAAAGTGCACAGTATCCAGTAATAGTAAAGAGGGTCTAGACAAAATAAGGTCCAGAGGTCCAGAGTCTTGGCAGCAAAAGGAGAAGCACATAAAATAGTGTTAAAAATAAGAGAATGTTAACTCACCATCATGGGAGAATGTGAACAACATAATAAGATACAACTCTGTCAGCTCCCAGTAACTTCAATACTGTTATACAGCTCTGCCGTGTAGAAGTGCCTGTAGAACGGGCCAAAAAGATTTCAAAGGCAAGGGCAAGCACAAGAGCTCTCAGCAAAACAGGGAAGATAAATTTTGCAGCCCTTACTCGGGTGAAACTCTCATCAATTTTAATGAAAATTTTCTCTGCTTCTGAATCTCTCCTTAAAAGTAAAAAAAAAGGCAAACTGCAAAGAGGAAGCTTTCTTCCCATGGTCCAACTGATGTTAAAGCCTTTTAAAAAGTGTTAAATTTTATGAGGTGCTGAATAGTTTAAATAGCTTAAAATGCCAAAAAATGCAAAGAAATAGCTGATCTGTGTGCATGATTATGGGTCATTTAGGATTATGCAGTAAGAATGTAAATGTGTTCAAAGAGAAATAACTGTGGCTGCTGAATGGAAATAAGGCTCTTACTAATTATTCCACATAGAAAAAAAAGCCCCTAAAATATGCTCTCTTTCCCTATCCTTCTCTTCCTCCCCATCTTTGGTGATTCTGAATCAAGATGTCTATCAAATATTACTAAATGAAGCAGCTGCTTTAAGCCAGTAGCAATGAGTTTAGAAGCATGCCAGAAGTTTCCTGATAGGACCAGTGCTCATTTCAGAGGAGCAGCAATCTTTGCTACAGAAAACAAGATTTTGAAAAATCAGACCAGAATTTCACTGTGTTGCGAGCGCTGTCAGAACAGGAGCAGTTCATTCATTTCCAGTTCAACAGGACAGCCTGATTTACTGTGTTTGCTGCTACTTTTGTTCATAAATTTTATTTGGCAGCAATAGAAGAAAGGCTGAAACATAACGCAGTTTAACACAATAAAAAGAAATTGTTGGGAAGCTGTCTCCCCTCTTCCCACCGCAAAAAGCTTAGTTTTTAACACTTGACAAAGACTTTTACTTTCAGTTGTGAATCATTCATTCAGCAACAATTCAGAAAGGTGGATAAAGATTGTTTAGACCAAGCACAAGCAGTGGGAAGCCCCCTGACAAGTACAGGACCTACATTTCACTTTGTCATTAGCAAAATGTGTGTATGTACCCACATAGAAGGAAAACTGTAAACATTTGGCTATTTTATCTCATAGAACTGATCACAGAATCCAGACACTCTGAGCCACAGCTTGAGACTGAGACATCATCAGGTCAAAAAACTCTGCTGATACCACATGAAAAAGCAAGACTAAACAGCATCAATTATTTTCAGAGCAACAATCCCTTCACAAGAATAATATTTGGGGTTTGAATTGGCAGTCACTTTTTAAAGAGGATAACCCACTCTGTTTCTTTCCTTTCTCAAGGGAATGATCATCATTCACTGTAATAACACTTGCAAAAAACTAATTTTTTCATTGCCTATTATTTCTGGAAGACTGAGACATTATTTTTATTTTACTTGCTGGTGCAAAGTTTCTGTCTTAATAGGATGTGAATTTATTTTACACGTCACCAAATACTAGTGGCCCTATCTTCTTGTAGGATCTATGCCACTGACCAAAAGAGCTTCATACTTTCCTAGCTTGGGGATGCTGTTCTTAGGAATTCAGTATCAATACATGCTGTCAACAGGTAAGAAATCTCTGTAAATTTACATGAGCATACATGGTATGCACGACCTACTGTGGAAAATTAATAAAAAAAGGAAAGATGTGCTTTCTTTCTGTGCCCAAAACACAGTTACTGGAAAACACGTTTGGAGCTACAAAATTTATAATTAAAAGGGCAACACTCCACATCTGGAATGTAAGGTGGTAACAAACCCCCTTTGCTCTGAATGAACATGCCCGTACTTTATCAATTTCCAGCCAGACAAGATTTATTTCCTGCAATTTAGGAGTCTGGCAGTGGCCACAGAAAATGTTAAAACTGGATTTTGTTGCTGAGTTGACTGCACAGTTGTATGTTCATTTAAAGACTGTCTGCTGATAGTGACGAATGCTGCTGGCAAAGGCCGTGCTCTAGATAGGTTATAAAAGTTCTCAGTTATGTGTACTGCTTCGTTGTTAATGCTACTTGGTAGGACTGGCAAGCACACTGGGCCTGAAATGTCATTTGTTTAAGATTTCATGAAAAAGTAGAACTGATGTGATTACAAAGAGGTATAAAATGCAATGTTGGATTGTGAAGATATGAATACATTAGCCTAAACATCTGGCATTTCTCATTGCATTGTTTATTCCGCTACATGCAACTTACTGCTATGCATTAAATAATTAAGACTTCCATACTTAAGCCTATTGCAAAACATCAGCTGCTCATTAGCAACTGTCAGTAATGTTTTTATCCTGTAATCATCTGTAAAATCTATACGCTTTCCAGGCTTCACACATATACTTTTAAAAACATCTTAGCAGACATAACTCATACAGTATAATATACAAACTGCTGTGTTTAAACTAAAAATAAAAATCAAGAGCTGTGCAACAACTGTTTAAAAGAAAAAAACCCTCAAAGCACTAACTGAAATACTAAGTATAAATTGATGTGGCTATAAATTTCTAGTTCAACAGTTCAGAATAAATATTTATAGACATGCTGAGTTCAAGAAAAATTTTGTGGGCTTGCCTCTTCTTTGCAATGCTTTCTCTCGAAACTAAAATTGCTGTGATCTCAGTAAGAGCAACACACACGTGGACTCAAAAATAGCTACATTTATTTAGGTTGTGGAAAAAGTGCTTACTCTGCATATGCTTTCAATAGAGCTCCACTTAACTGCAGTCGCTAGCATTCCTATTGAGAGATCTGAACAAATCCAATGTAATGTTTTCCATTAAAGCTCTGAGAGTGTAATAGTCTCCCAAGCAGACAAATCTTTGTCTACACTTCTGTCCATTAGCATATCCCAAGAGGCAAACAAACTAGCTTTTGTGTCAGGACCCCGAGGACCTGATTCTGGCATTGTGTTTTCATTAAGTGGTGCTCTTAATCCAACAGCAGTCACCTAAATACTGGTGATATTTGCACCTATTGCAAATCTTAACTTTCTCTTCCAAAATCAGAAGGTATTTATCTCCAATAAGGATAGGTTTATGTCTAAGGTACTGGATGGGAATTGAACTTCTATAAGACAGCAGTTCAGTTCTGAATCCAGGCATGTATTTCTGTGTGATTTTGCACAAATCAGTAAATCTCACTGGGCCTCAGGACTGCACATGAATTTCAAGGGGGGTAACAATGACTATGTCCTCTGTTGTCCTCTGAAGGTCATCAGAGAAGGGTCCAACTCTAGTTTGGCCTGTGTATGTGTTAAATACTATCAGCAAACACACACTAGGACTCCAGTTGAATTAGGCTGTTTAAGTGGTACCATGAAATAAGCAAAAATCAATACCATTTACCATAGTTCTTTAATCTGTATTTCCAAGATTTTATAATAATTTTCCTTCCAGTGCCCTGGCTTTCAACATAACTTTGTTTTGAAATATTTATATTTGCCTCCCTGTAGAGATGAACTGCTGAGTTATTCTTTTATAAGGGAACACCAGAATTTATACAGACAAAAAAATCAAGCTTAAGTATATTGAATGCTTGTTCTAGGATGTTCACAGAACGAAAAATTCTTTATGCATTGTTTGCCTGATGAATATGGAAATGTGATATACATGAGTTAGATTTCAGATACGAGATACCAGATACTACCATCTGTGGAGGGGTGCTTTTACAAAATAGTGTACATTAATATTCTAAGCTTTGCAAAAACAATTTAAATAATACAAGCACCATAACTATAGACTTGCTTGTGTATTATAGGGCACATGGAAAGAATGGCAACCTCTCAAGCCACACAGTTACAATTTGACTCTACTGTGCAGCTAGAGGAAAATTACCATTTCGATTCAACATAAGTCGAGAGAGCACAGAACCGGATGAAATAAGTTCAATATTCTGTTGCCAAAAGCCAAGCAACCATGAACAGAACTATTTAATTTGTTCGTCTGTGCTTCTCTTTTTTCTTTGGGCTACATGTGCAGATTGTTGTCATCTTTAAATGAAAAGTTCTTGTATGCATTACACATTGGCTTACAGTATGACTTTTAATTAGTATTTTAGTAAGTTCAGCTGTTGTATTTATAATAAATAGTATATTCCACAGAGTAACATTTACTATAGTATTTTGAAAAGGTGCAGAAAGGTGAGGAAAACTCAGAAAGAAAGACAAAATAGTTTATTTTTCCATTTCACCTCATTCTGTCCCTGAATTACAAAGGTCTCTATATAAGCAATAAACACATGCAGAACTGACTTGGAATTTGTACCAGTTTTAGCCACAGTATTTTCAGAAGACAAGGATTGCTTTGTTCTGTCTGGCTGCAGGTTTACAGCAATGCAGTGATTTACAGATAATAAAGCTATCTTCATCATCAGAAAGCCTAGAAAAAGATTTTGATTTCTCTTTTTGGAAAATGGAACATTTTCAGGTTTTCACTCTCTCATGCAGAGTGGTGTATATTCCTAAAACTCCTCTGAAGAAGAAAGGCAAAAGAGCTTAGATCATCTCTAGAATCTCACGACCACATATCCTTAAGGCGGGAAGGCTAGCCCAGAGGTCAGGTTACTAACTTGTGAGTCAACACATGTGATTTAATTCCCAGCAAATAACCTGGCTGTTAAGTTTCCTAGAAGAATAAATTCAACATATTTAGGCAGGCAATTCAAGACCCTTATACTAGACTAGTCATCTCAGGGATGACCAGCCAGTGGAATGCCTTGATTTTCTGGCTCCTACTAGTGCAGAGAGCTTTGACACATAATCTCTGACAGCAACAGGAGTAGCAGTGTCTCCCTCATCAACACTACCCCAATATATAAACACCTCTCCTCTTTCAAAGGTTATTTCCTCCATGTAAGAGAAGAACAAAGATGTGTATTCACATGTGATGCTGAACTATGAACTGGGATGAAGGCAGGTTTGTCCCCAGACACTAAACAATGAACTTTGGCAGCTTAGGCACAGACATATGTGCTGTTTCAGACACCTGCTAGAGATTCAGTAACCTCCAATAACATAGTGATAATGTCTTACAGACTGAACATTAAAAACTGAATGGGGCACCTATGGAAGGACAATCTGGCCTTCCTTACTTTTGCTCCTGACTCTACCTTCTGGTTGGATCCTGAACCTGGCTCATTGCTTGCAATGTCTGAGACCATCAGTAGACGCTGTTAGAGCACATGGCACTGCCTGCTGTGTTCAGAGCCTGTGGGACTGCAGCCTATTGGTGATGGCACAGCCTGTGCATGGCTCACCCTCGGCTCCTGGCTCGCTTTCCTTTGGGGAGCAGCCAGCCCTAGCTGCTCCCTGTCAGACAGACTGGTTTCTCTCCTTCATGAATGGGTTGAATTGTACACGACTCACAGCAATGTTATTTTCTGTTCAGCATGCACTTAGATGCTAGGGAGTCCAGATGTTACATGTGGGGGAAAAAAAAAAAAAGTACGTTGTCTGGTTTTGCCCAGTAGGTTTCCAAACTTCATACTGTATCCATGAGTGAACAGAGCCAAGTAACATGTCAAAAGCAGAAATTTTTTGCTTTGGAGTCTAGGTGCTAGAGTGAGTGTGGACTGAGCAAAACCGCAATGAGTAATGATGTGTTTTGATTATAAACCTTCTCCACATGTGGCCTTCTGCAAAGATTCTGAATGCATCATGCTTGCTGTCTATTAATGACTACTTTATTTTCCTACAGAGGAAAAGCAGAATTATACCATAAAGTGTGATTTGGTGTCATTTGGTGAAATTTAGGTCAAACTCTCAGGGACACATTTATAGACAGTCAAATGCATACTTTACTATTTTACATGCTCTCACAGTTACATATGGCACTGAACCCCTCCCTGACCTTTGTGGTTTCATCAGCCAGATGAAGGCAAGGTGCTGGAGTAACATTTAAGCCTTGCTTGTGATGGGAGAAGGCAAATATATTACTAGTTCGCCAAATGCATGTCTCATGATAAGTATTCCATTCTACATTTTGGGGTAGCTAGAAAAAGGAAAGTTAAAGTTTTTTCTATCTAGGGGCATATTTCTGGGGGAAAAAAAAAAAAACCAAACAAAAAACCAAACACAAAAAAACACCAAACTCCAACAAAAATATTTTCCCCATTTCATCCCTCTCATGCTACCATAGGCTACTGCAGCACAAGGAAAAGAAAGTCAACTGATCACACTGTTCTAGTTACTAGGTCTTCTTTAACATTTAAACCTATGATGACTGTGAAAGAGGTCAAATGCATAATTCCCCAAAAAAGCAAATTTAAAACATAATGATAAGTTGCAGTCATGTTTCGTGTACTACTGAGAGCATTTATATAAATAAGAAAGCACAATGCTACATGATGAGTTTTATTGCCAGTGGAATTGACCACAACAAAGACTTAGGCACTGGCCCAAAGGAGGAAGGGAGACTGGCCTGGAAAAGATTATGATTTTTTTCAAATTAAAAGCAGAATTGAAGAATCTAATAAGAGCTTGTTGAAATTTGAGAGATTCATGATTAACCATCATGGGACAAAAAAAATAAGAATTATACTGACCGCTTCTACCCTGACTTACATGGGCTCAGTCTCTGAATGTATCTTTGTTCAGCTATTCAGGATATGTCAATTAGCTGTTTCTCTCTTGCAAAACAGGTAGATTTTCTTCTATTCCTTTTTCACATATTTTTATCTTAATCATCCCTAAACAGTGGACTTTATGATTAGTCATGGTATTTATTCCATCATTACCTTTGTAAAAGACTGAACCTCCTTTACACCACAATATGAGTATTTTATATCTCCTTTTCCTCTGCAAATTTGTCAATAATTAATTTAAGAAATTTTTCTCTGATTTCTATTCAAGGACTACAGAAAGCTAGCAAGTCCAGAAATCCCTACTAATGAGCCAAATTTTCTTCAAAATCAACCCTAGGGATATACTTATGGATAAATCCTTAAATACACACACTTGCCTTCTTTAGCTGACACAAAGCCATGCTTTACGAGGATATATTACAGTAGCGGGTGATCACAAAACAGACGTCTACAATAAACTTTTCAGAGTCAACGGTTTGTTGGTTCCCCCAGCTCAAACTGGGAGCAGGTAGATGCAATTAAATCACACAGAATTTTATTGTTAGGTTCCTCATGTAATTGTAATCGTTTCCATCTCAAAATTCAAAATAATTGGAAACAAGTTAAAGAAAAAGTAAAGAAAGAAAGAAAAAGTAGTGACCAAGAGCACAAATTCATGGTCTGGCTTCAGCTAAAACAATGCTGCTTTGGGTAGATACTACACAAAATAATAAGATTCTCCTTAGCTCCATATGTACATTAGTTGAAGTGTTCTAAAAACTTTCTATTATTATTATTAAAAAAAATAGCTTTAATGTTCCTTTAATTCCAGTATTTAGCAGCAAAACAACCAAGAATAGGGAGCCAGTCTTTCTGCCATCGCACAGAGCAGCAGGGAACTCCTGTCCCCAACTGGTTATAGATAAGCACTTAAGGTGGGAAAGGAGATAGAAAGGAAACAGAATAATAAATGTGATAGTGGCAAAAAGCACATTCCTTCCACTGAAAACAGGCTCAATTATACAAAAAAAATCAACCCTGAGAAATGGCAACTGAGAGTAGGGATACTGTATGTCCAGTCTTCCCCAGTCATGGCCTCTTTCCTGCTTAGAAATTTTGTCTGGGTGGAATTTGAGGATATTCAGCATTGTCTAGGATTTCTGAATGTCTGGCGGATTGGAATAACTCTGCAAAAGGTCTGACCAAACTTTGCTGCCAAATACCCAGAAATCTTGGCTGTTGGCATACACAGATCAGTTGCATGGGATGGTGTACCAAGTCCAGCACTTTTGAGAATCATCACACACACTACACACAGGCTACACAAGGAATGCTTAAATACTTCTACCTGGAAAGTCCTAAGTACAACTATGATGGCCATAGGTGACAGGGACTCAGGTATGAAGTGAATTTATGAGTTAAAGAGACTGAGAGACAGACCACCACTCCTGTCTAAAACTTAGAAATTTCTTGAGCAGCATCTCGCACCCCTGCAGTTTTTTCTTAAGGACATTCCATATGCAAGGCAGGGGAAATGGTTGTCAATACATGGGTGCTTGTGTCAGTTGATGAAGGGAAGCATCTTTGAAAAATTCTGGTGGTAGACGACACTGTGTGGGGAAACGATTTTGACTGAATCCCACCTTAACGACTTCCCAGCAGAGCAGCCTCTCCCACTTTGCCCTTGTCTAAAGCTGAAACGGTTTTGATATGTTTCTATATGCCAATACAGAGTTATCCAATAAAATAAACCCAAATAAAATAATGCATGCATTACTCAGTAGAACATGTAAATGGGTAAAAAACCAGCACTGTAGTAAGTGAATATAATGGGAGGTCAATTACACCAAGGAAGAAGAAACAGCAGTAGAAGATCCAAACAGAAAAAAGATGTGCAATAAGCTGTTCACAGCCATGTAACTTGTGTTTATTTCCCTTTTTTATTTCAGCTGTCTATACCCCAATGTCTGTCTGATACAAAATGTTTCACTAACTTCTGAATGCACCACATTTTTCCCAAGAATGCTCACTGATATGTGGAAAGAAAGATCAAATAAAATCTCCAGTCAAATCAATAACTTTTTCAGTTGTTTGCTCCCAAAAACACTCCTCAGTATTTTGTATCAGGTTTCTGGGAGTATCACAGTGCATGACAGTTTTACAGATCAGTGCAAGTCCTCCCACAACACTCACTTTCATCAGACAATGGTCTCCCATGAAAACATGGATCTTTCCTGAGTTTCCTCCTCATACTACTCAGAACAGGCACCCCTCCAGACAGTTTAGATCCAAAACCACTGGCAGCTTCATGCTATTAGCTGCCCAGTACATTTTGTAACAGCAAACATCTCATGCTGACAGCAAAGGATTTTGTGCCATGTCATCATCCTCTGTCATTACATGGGCTTCTCTCATTTCAGATCCTGCCATCTCAAATCTAGACATACAATGTAATTAAGGCATACTTCTGGAGTGCCTGCTGACTGAGGCTTGGAAATGGAGCACACATCACTGCTTCAAGTCCAAAGCAAAGGGAAGATAGCAAAGCTTTTGCCATGCAAAGCTGGTGCAGCAGCCACAGTAAAACAAACTGGTTAGATCTGTTTTTCTGTTAGCAGGTAGTTGAAAGGATTTACAAATGCTGTGGGAGTGTTTAACTTCAACACTTTTTTTTTTAACGCTTCCCTACTATTTATCTCTTAACACACCACATAAATGGGTCTCCCCTCTATCTCAGAATAGATGGCAGAATCACTGTCAATCTTCCCATTGCCTCTTGCTTCTCATTGCCTGATGCCACTTTGTCTTCTCAGGCACAATGTTTCAAAGAGTACCTGTGCAACTAGCAGCAGCAAAAGCAGCTCAGAAGTTGGCAAATTAATGCACATCATTGGATTTAACTGATTTGAACAGATATAGATGGGGATTGCAACAGCAGGGTGGTACAAGGACAACCAGAAAGCACATTTAAATGGGACAGGATTTGACGTTGACCTGGCTTGCCTTAAAATTTACCATCCAACTCCCTTACCTGGAGGGGGATGGAAGGGGAAGGGCAGGAAAGTAACTACTCAATGAGCAGCAAACTGAACTAAGTACCCCAATATCTACTCAAACTATGAACTATGTGTCAATACATGAAATCTAGCTCCCTGGGATTAGAATACCAGACTAGATTTAGTAGTTTGATATCTTGGTTCTGGCAATGGACCATATATGGTGGTTCACATGAAGCAGAAAAACAACCCGTACTGCACTGTTGCCAGCTGTGCAATGCTTTATCCAAGGAGAAAAATCCTTTCCTGACCTCTAGGCAATCAGTCTGTGGTCTGTAGCATGACATTTGGCTGTTCCTCTCAAGCAGAGCTGTAGCACAAGTATTCTTTAGGCTCATAAAATTAATGACCGTCAATATTACCCTCAAAAATTATAGATGTGTGCAGCCAAAGCAGGTTGAGTTAACTGCCTGCTGCGATCAAATGCAGAGGTTAATATTACTCTGGACGGGGAAGGGTTTGTTGGAAACTGTTGGTTCTTTGAGTGGTGATTCTTTACTGCTTGACACTCAGTGACATTACAGTAAGGAACCAGAAGTGTTCACAATATATTTTTGATGTAGTGCGTTTATTGCAATTTAAGTTCAGCAAAATTATGTATGGGCAGCTAATCACATAGTTACCAACTAAAAATGCTTGTTTTGGGCAACCACCTTAATTTTTTTTAAAGCAACAACCCTGCTGCAGACTATTTTATTGGTCTCAGAACCCAAATCTTAAAATATGGAGGGAAAGATGAAGAGAATGTGGTTCAGTGGTTAGAGAACAGTAAAGATTCTCATTTTTAGTTCTAAGCTTCTCCATCAGTTTGCTGCAGAAGCCTAAGTAAATCTGTCTATGCCTTGAAGCATCTTTCTGTACAGGAGTTAACATGGACAAGGGAAACCTGGATGAGAGCACTGACATTCACTGACTTCTTGCGTGGGCAGTCACAGTGCAGAGCCCTGCTGGGGTCAGTCCATCCTGCTGCTCCATTCACCTACACACATCACCAGGACTTCAGGGTCCCAGTAATTTTTTTTCTGCTGCAGAAAGCCAACCTGCTTTCTAAGACTTCCCCAGACAGTCATGAAAGAACTTTTCAGTGCTTCTAAACAGAGAAAGAGAACCAGAGGATTAGCTTGTCATCTTAACAGACACACGGCAAGGCTCACAAACTCAAGCAAAAGCTGAACCTGAGCCTTAACACTAGGATGGACCAATTCAGGCTGACAGCAACACTTAAGCTGTGGGTATACGTGGATACGGAATGCAGTCAGAGCAACATTCAAATAACTGCTAGGTTCTACGTGAAGACATATCTTCCCCTCTAAACAGTTACAGTGGGAACTTAGAGCTGGATAAAGTTGTCCACTATTTGGAAGTCAAATTTCTAAATATGAAGGAGGAGGTCTTCTCAAAAAGGATGGAGTTTGAGACATAGGACAGGCTTCAGTCTTAAGTCACTGAGCCTGTAGTCTCTGAAAGAACAGTAAACAGGATACTAAGAAGTCAGGTAGGCACAAAAACCTGCAAGTTGTGGAAATCTGTGGCCACTCTCTGCCCATCACAAGAAAAGGAAACTTGTACAGATTTGCAAATTCCAGTGCAAAAGTCTTTCTAGAGGCTTCTGCCCAGCACTTACATTAATATATGCTTGCTGTCCTCACGAGAGTTGAAAAGCTAGTGAAATTCATAAAAATGTTTAAAAGCTTTATTTCACTTGACTGTATGGAAAATTATACTATTTGCATCCATATTGGTCTACTGTGATGTTTTGAACCTTTGCTATAGAATAGTGCAGCTGAGTTCGGAGAGTGAGAGAGACTGCAACAAATTAAATTTTAAACTAGATATATAACTAATGATCTTGTACTTGTAGGTCAGCATAGTAATGTGGTCCATGTCATAATTAAAGTATCCTGCAGAGTTTCAGAAAGTGAAATTTAGGAACACCTGAAGTCTGAAAGAATTTGACAGGATACTGTGCTTGGATTATGAATTG
Organism: Burhinus oedicnemus; assembly: GCA_008921705.1. NCBI lineage: Eukaryota > Metazoa > Chordata > Aves > Charadriiformes > Burhinidae > Burhinus > Burhinus oedicnemus. The sequence goes on from VFFE01007717.1 coordinate 1,061,248, forward strand.
ATCAAATGTTGTCAGCAGCATCAAAACACCATCTTGCCTGATAATTTACAGATACTTATTCAGGTACTATGGCTGAAAAGGATTGCCCTATCCTGTCATGTGACACTTGCCACAGAAACCCCCATGATATTTGCTACAAAGAAAGGAATCTCCCTCATTAGTATGCCATTGAGCGTTATAAAATCCAGTGATGTTCAGATGAATTACAAAGATAAAGATATAAAATCACAATTTAATGTTGCAAAGCATTGATAAATATTCCAGTGATTAATACAACAGAGAAAGAAACAGCTTAAAACAAAACCTGGTAACATTTTGGCCTGCTCTTCTTTTCCAAGAGTATCTTAAAATCTCTGACGGACAAGCTACAATGCCTTAGCACAAGACAGGAGATCACTACTCTGAGCTGTTCTCCTCACACATGAAGGGCAACTGAAGAGCAGCACATCAATCAATTCCTAACAAGATAGGAACCCACAACAGAAGTTCATAATAATCTGGGATGGTTCCCCTAAAAATCACCTCAGCAACTGATTGATGAACAACTGGGATGTTCATGCAGCAGACGTATGGGGACCATCTAGGGAAAGTAACCTTGCCTTTGCTTTACTAAGTGGTTCCACGCTTCAGTCGGTGCTCCAGGCCAAAATCATGCTCATATACTTGAAAGATGATGAGCTAACTTTTTACACTGAGGTCACATTGCAAAACTGAGACCTGCAGTAAGATATAGATAAACTTGCTGAGATTTTCATACGAAAACCAGGGTGGCACTGGGAGGAACAGAAAAAAAAAATAAAATTCCTGTTAATGGCAACTACAGTTCCTCTCTACCTCCAATTTCCTACATTTATGGGCTATTTCTCAATTTCTGCACGCTCCTTGATCTTGAATTGCCATTTCACACAACTTATCTTACATGCCGCTGGAAAGAAAAGTGACAGCTTTGACTCTGGGGCCCTCTCTTCCTTGTTCACTTAATGAGAGTACAAGATCATCACAATATCAGATTTATATCCTGTCTTGGACTCTGAAAATATTTGTTCTTTCTGATAAGATAAATTCCACTGCAGAGGAACTCTTTGAAGAAAATCTCCTGTCTAGCCATTTTTAAAACGTTTTATTTTTCTTTAGCCTGAGTCTAGTTTAATATTTATGCTGTGTGATGAAGCAGAGTATCAGCAACAACCCATCATAACATCTGTAGTCTATTTTCCAGGATAGAAAAACCTAGGTATGTTCAGTAGCTACTTCTATTACTAAATCTTAATAAGTTGCTTTTATTAAGATTGTCCTTCTGAACAGGTCCACTGTCATTCTGAACCTCTGGAATGTTAAGGCAACAGAAGAAGCAACACTGCACTAAGCAACTGAAGATGGACCCAGATGATTCAAGCTCTGCAGGCTGCTACAGCTATTAAGTGACAGTATCCTTTCAAACTGTACTGTTGTGTTCCCCTCACCCTGCCCATGTTACTAGACTAGAGGCACAAACAAAATACTAATTTGAACCCACCCGTTATAAACAACAGAACCAAACACAATCTCTCCAACCATGTAACATTGCAAATAACAGATCTCACAGACTTAATTTTAATAGTTGGTATTGTAATTAAAAAACTAATTATTCTTCTGTAAGATAATAAGGAGAACATGCTGTGCTCCATTACTCTCTATGTCCAATTATTATAATGTAGCTTGTTCCCCCTCCACTCCACTCTCTCACCCCCCAAACCAAAAAAAACAAAAACAAAAAAAAAATTGCAAGTTCGTATCTCAGCCTCCAGCTAGGGTGGATTCCAGGATATTTGGAACTAATTCACAGTGATAAAGATTGGCTGGTTTATGTCTTCAGCTGCATTACCATGTTTCTTCTCACTTGTGTTAACTGAGAGAGGTAAAACAAAGCTCCTGCAGGGCAGTAAGCTGGATTGAACAAAAACCAGGCAATGCTCCATGCATAGCAAGAGGCTGAAGTGCCAAAGACAGTGGCTGCAATTGCGCCATCTTGGTTTGCCAAACCTTTAAGGCAGGCTACTTGCCACAAAGTAATTGCAGATCTCACATGTATTTCAGCGAATCTCTACTCTTAAATGTTTGGCACTTAGAAAAGCACTTTGAGCATTAAAGGTTTATTTCAGCTATACAACATGCAAGCAACTAGTATATTATTATCCCCACTGTAAGAATAGAAAATTAAAGGTTTCAGCCATGCTCGTATGCCAAATGGGCAGAACTGGAATTTAGATTTTCATCAAGTAGGTTCAATCCAGGACTTCAATAAAAGCTTTGTTCTTCCAAGGAACTTAAGCTTGTTGTTTAATTAGTATTGAATTTGTGTATTTTTTCCAAGCTACTAAAAAACCCTCTCAGACTTTACCCTTCCAGCCTTCAAAGTGACTTTAAAAAGGGGACAGGTGTCCCTGAAAAATTAACACTTTAAAAACAGATCTGAAAAAAATGCAAAGCAGTGATGGCACTCTAGCTTGCAGGTCATTATACTTTATAATTGATTCCATTTGACTAGTAATAAAAAGTCTGCAGAGTGCACTTAAAATTGGAAATATTCCGCTTGAGCTTTTAATTAGGAAACATGCGAAATGTAAAACCAAATCTTAGCAACATCACATGTTTCAACTTTGATTTCACAGAATTGTTATTGCTAGTTGCAGTGTTGTCTGGAAGAACCAGAGTTAGAATAGTATTGTGCATAGCTGTCACATGCATAAAGTAGGAACATGTTGCCATTTTTCCACTGTGTTTGCAATAGAGCAAGGTGAAATAATGAGGGGCAGGGGGAAGGATAGAAACAGTAAGAAGGGGAATGCTCAGTAGGACTGGCTAATGTCATACACACAGAGGGTTACTGACTGGTGGCTTAAAATCACAATAAAAGTAGGCTATTTTTTAAAAAAATTCTTTCTAAAGGTTTGATAAAAACCTGTTCTTTGGCTTAAACACTTTCATTGAAATTATCTATTTTCTATGAAAAATGTCAAATTTTCTTCAAAAAGTCAAATCCAAGAACTACTTCTGAGTTTTGATTTTGCACTTAAAAATTTATATACTCCAAAAATTATTTCTCTGCCCAGTTCCTGTTGAAAAATTCCAGTTCCTGGCCTGCTCTTGCATAAACAAATAAGATAAATATCAGATGCCCTCTACCGGCCTTCTGTTTAAGTTAGAGTTTCAGAAGTTATGAATTTCCCAAATTCCTTTTAGCCCTTGCTTTTGTTACAGTAAAGCTGCAGTTTCCTGCCTCTGTCAGACAAGTCCCACCATTTCAGAGATTAAAAGTGTGGTCAGTTTGATGGTATAGCGGTCATCATGCAATCAGACTGTGACATAGACAGGAAGAAGCTGAAAGGGCTGAGAGGGAAAACTAGCAGCTCCAGGAAAAAGATTTGGGTTGAGGCAGGAGAAAAGAGTATAGCTAGAACAAGGAGGAGATCATACCAGATTGAAGCATGAAAGAAATATGGATGCCAGTAAGCACAATTCAATGTCCCAAGCATGAGGGGAAAGGGAGAACCTGGGATCCACACCCCACTATACACCCTTTTAAACCCCTTGAGTTAACAAGTTTCCTGAACAAATCAGTCTTTCCACTGAAAATGCTCTTGTTGCTTTCAGATTAACAACATGTATGTCAGGTGGTGCAGACAAAAATGTCTCAACTCTCTTTACAGATTCCTAGCTTGACTACTAGGAAGAATATGCTGTAGCAGGGTTAGATTTGTGTTACATGTGAAGCTTCACCAATAGGCAGATTTGGGATGCAGGGAGATGAATATGCCATAGGAGAATATGTATTCTCTGATTAGAGACGGGTCTTGAAGCAGTTTTCCACTAATACTACGCTCACTGCCTGGCATGCTCAGCTAGGTTATATTTAGCACATACTCAGGTTTTGCAACACTCTGCTCTACTCAGAAACAGACCTGTAATGGTCCTGCCTCCTCAGGAGGGTAAACACTGGTGTATTCTTCTTGAATAAAGGTCCCATATTGCAGAGGCAACTTCACTATCTTTGCAGCCTACTAGACAGCTTCAGAAAAGGGCAAAACGAAATGGAGAAGCCCTCCATCATCTCTGTTTCTTACCTTCCCCTCAAACCTTGCTGTGGCTCCCAGCTGCGCTCGGATATTCCGAGGAGGAAGAGTAAATGCTGGTGCTTCAGCAGGGACAGGGGGGCTGAGTGTCAGGGAGGTTTTGGAGACTCGAGTAGATGTCACCAGTTTCACATCCCCCATGATGTGGACTGTAAAAGAGAAACAAGTGGTAACATTGAAGTTATGATGATTAATTAGTTGCATTACAGTAACAGCTAAGAATCAGATCAGGAGCAGATTGTTCTATATGTATGCTATGTTCGTATACATAGTAAGAGTCTTCAGCCTAAGGTGCTGTTTTCTAGGTGGGGACCTGAGACCCAGGAAGATTGCCTGGTGTGCTTACAGTTGCGGTCAGGGTCACAGCCTTGAGCTGAACTCAGTTTGAACTCTGAAGTCTGAGGCCAGAACCTTAACCAAAAAGTCATCCTTTACAACTGCATTAAAAGGTAATAACTTATTTCAGGAGGATATTTTCACAACATGACTTTGATTTTCCTGGCCTGGAATACACCAAAATCAATAAGTCTCAGAAGTAGAGCCAGCGCTAAACAAGTACTTACGAAATAAAAAGATCTCTGTTTGCACTGGATTTAAGTTGCAAGCGGGAATGTGGAAAATCTGATTTTTCATACCATGCTTTCAAGATCTTATGAAATATCTGGATATCTCCCTCCAAAGTACAGCTAGTACATAACAAATACTTTTGCAGAAATTCCAAGTCCCTACTTTACTGCAAATCCTTTTACAGCACATAGACTAGTAAAATAGCATGGAGACCAAATTTCATAATGCTACAAAAATGGCATTTTAGAGACCTCATTACAGATATCTGCTTCAGAGGTGGTTCTTCTGCTACACATTTCATACTTCCCAACAGAAAGCAAAAATTGTTGTATTTCTGAAAAGTAAAATTTCAGGCTTTCCAGAAAAAATAGTACTAATTCCTTGAATCATCTCCGTAAATTAGACTCCCCACTGTAAAATGCCTATTTAATAGACAAGTTTAACAAAGAAAAAAACCCTGAGAAAAGGCTTGAGCCACCAACAGGTCATGCTGAACCAGTGAAGAACACTGGACTTCCAGTCATAATTCTCTGCCATACACACCAATCCATGATAGGCTATGTATTTATTCATCTGATTCTGATGAAAGGTACAATAAATAATGCTCGAGTAAATAGTGAAACTTCAATTTGAACAAGAGAAAAATCACTTAAACTAGGGCCACATTATTCCTGACTGTATGTAGGATACTTTTTCTAGAACAGGCTGCAGTTATTTGGGGAGCAGGGGACACAAAACTCAATCATTTCCAAATAGGACTAACACTCCAATATTACAGGTGTGCATCTGAAAACCCAGTCTAAGAACATAGTTTTCCATATAGCATACCTGATGTGCTCCATAAACATACAGAAACACCTTCTCTACATTGATCAAAAACAGTTTAAGAGGGTAGCTCCTCTCAAGGAAGTTATTAGTCTAAAAGTTAGATGTTTAATCTGAACTAGAAGTTTTGGCTCCTTCACAGTCAACAGAGAGAAAGAGGCACCTTCAAAGGGTGTTTTGTTCTAACCCACAGAGCTTTCTGCTTCACAGTATGCACTTGTCAGGAACTATGGTTTAGAAGACAAATCCAAGATATCAGTTAAATTATGTATGTGCACAGATTTTAAAATAATGCTTGAAATCTCCTTCCTCATGCATAAGAATCCAGACAATGTGGACTTTGGGTTTCTTCTGGAATGGTGTTCTGTTAGCATTTCTGTATATCAACATACAAAAAGCCAAGAAACTCCTCTAATGTTTCTAACAATTGAATTACTGAGACCAACACATAAATGGAATAAAGGTGATTTCCTTAACCATGATTCAAAGCTCTAAACTGACAAATTCTGCCTTCATTTGCAGAAGAGTTAATCTTGCAGTGAATCTCTGTATTGGCACCCAGTCACTTGAGAGCACAGCATGTCTCCCTTTCCAGTATAAGCAACTCTTTAAAACAGAAACAGAAAAAAACCCCCAAAATTATCTTTGTACCTTAACTTACCAAAGAACTACATGAAATCATAATATAATTTAAACAAGGAAGAAACTGTATTCCAGAGACAAGAGATGAAATCAAAGACTTGCTTGTTTTCTAACAAATGCACTTTAGCACCCTAACAGACAAAGAATGACTGTCTCTCACAGCTATAGTCACTACAATGAACAACCATTTGCCAGAAAAAGTGAGAGAATTATCCTTTCAATTAATTGTTCTTTCATTAAGGACAAGACTCCAAACTCAGCTCTCTACTCAGAACAGTCACTGCGGTAAACTGCAGTTTATCCCAGCAGACTTTCAATCAATTACACAGCTGTAAACTGATGCATACTGAGTCACAGAATCGTATTTGTTGCAGAGTACATATTTGCCAGCACATTTTTAAAATTTATTTTTCTTTACAGATTAAGAACAAACATTTTTCAAATCTCAAATTGCCATAAATATCAACTGTGATCTTTTGTCACTTTTAGTGTATGACATTGATAATTTTGTATCTGCTTACCTCTTCAGAATTGGACTAAATCCCATTTTAAGGTTTATTTCTGATTTTATTTTTTTCTGTCCTCTTTCTTGAAGTGCTTCCTTGAATTTCTCATTTCCACAGATGATCTTCACTTTTTGACATGCTCAAATAACTACTCAATCTTCGTTTTTTCTTCCCACATGTTCTTCTCCTCTGCTAAGCTGCATCTTTCCATTGCCTATAAATGCCAAAACCTGCAATGTCTCTCTAGCTGTGAAACTCTTAACTAACAAATCAGTCTGCCAATACAAGCCTGCAATAAAATTTTCAGACCACTAGCAGTGACAATAATGTGACAGGTATAATACAGATGCTATGAAAACTCTTCTCCAGTCTGAAGACACTGTAATGCATTTGATTCTATAAGAAGCCAGTAACAAAACCTATCCTTCCACACACCTCTATATCAGCTTCACAGAGAGTTTACAAAACCAGAACAACATCAAAAAAAGCATATACCCCCTAAATTTTGGTTTTAAAATAATATTGTAAAAGTAGTAAAATTGAAAACAGAACAAAAACAGCCAACATACAGATTCCAATTCAAACTTGATACTCACCCATGCAAATGGAACTCCATTTTGTTCAATGCCATTATAATGGCTGAAACAAGCATGAGAGAAAACTATACGCACTGCAGATACTCACAGGACATCATGTGGGGACAAAATGCTCAAGTATCTGTCCTTATGTACAATGCACTGCTTTTGCAGGGCGACTTTAAGGAAGTTGTTAGGCATGACACCTGCTTACACACAGAAACCTCCACACTAGGTATGCTACAATACCAAATTCACCAAGTACCTGAAACAGAGCCACCGGCACAAGCCTGGATAATACACTGTATTCAACATAAGCTTATCCTTGAAGCATCACTGGGCTCAGGTATGTTCAGACTGCGTTGGACGAAAAGTCCTGTGGCGACTAGGAAAGAGCTTGTGATGAAAAGACTGAGCTAAAGCCCAACACCAGCTTTCCACTGATTTCTCTCGCTATTCAATAAAGCTCTACACAAAATTAAATTAAAACAAACAAAGCAAAATAAGGAGGAGGGGAAGTAGAAAGAAAGAAAAAAATTCTGAACAACTAATCCACTCTTACTGGTCAGGTTACATTTCTATTGTATGTTGGTAAAATGCCAAAAACTGTCAAAAAATTGATGCCTAATATAGTGAGACTGTAAAGTATAAAATAAAGTAATAGCTAGTCTTTTCCATAAGTGCATCTTGCATGGTTTTATGTTTTTCTAAATGAAGTGTCTAAATGGGATTGAATTTACAAATTAATATTAGCTCAAACCAGCACAAGCAGTTTTCTAGTAACATAAGCCTCTAATCATCCACATTTAGCAGTCTGACTTTAATTAGCTGTGTATGCTGAAGATGCTTCTAGTAAATGATTAGGAAGGGGTTTTTTTCAGCTTAGAAGATGTTTAACAGTTATGTTCCCAAACAAATAAATAATTCCATGTTGGGCAGTCTGGTGTGACTATGGAACTACCATGTCCAAATATTTTAAAGGAATAATGTTCCAGAGAACAAATCTTGCTCAAGCTTAACATTTGATAGACAGGAAGAAAACAGACACTTAAAAGCTATGGAACGTGTCTGATTTCTTCTTTCTTTTATTTAAGTAACTTTCTAGAATAAGCCTGTCCCTAAAATCTTTTTCTTAGGCATTTCAAACTTGCTGCTGAATAAGATTTCAAGGATGCTTCATGAACTTATAACATTTCATTTCACATGCTGTGCACACCTAGACTATGGCCTTTAAACAAAACCAACTGTAACTGAAGTTGCCACACAAACATTGTGGTATTAAACATAAAAGAAAACCACCATGCAAATGTTGGCTTGTAGGGTAGTGATGTGGTTAGACAGCATTTCTAATCTGGATTTTTTTTATTCTTAATCCCTTCTAAAAAGCACATAAATCCCTACAAATTCTCACAGTGTGCCCTCTAATCTTTCTAATACCACAGCAGATGAATGTGTTTCAAGCATTTTCTACTGGGAACAAATCTATTGTCACTCAATAATCTGCTCACAAAAAAAACCCCAAAAAAGCAAACACTAAGAAATCCACCTCATAGTTTTTTCTCCTCCACTTATTTTATATATGTAAATACTTACCATCAGCTTCCTACATAACCATTTAATTTTACTAATTTCCTTTTACCAAGTCTTTCCTCCGAGGCAGAAGAAAAATGAGTTGCAGAGAGGGCGTGTATGTGCATATGAGAGAGCAAGCTTGCGCAAGTGATAGGAAACCAGAGCTACCAGCTGAAAAACCTTTATCTGACTTACTCATATCACAACTCTACACCTAAGCGGCACATTTTTACTTGGTTCAGCTATTCTGTTCTTTTAGCCAGACTGCCTTCAGTAACCTCCAAAACATCTCTGAAATCTGGATAGAACCTTTTGGGCTCTTTAAAGATCGGAGCAAAAGGACAGACAGCCCAGAGGTTGAAGCATTTGTCTGCTGTTTGGGAGTCCTGGTTGAATTGCCTGCTCCATAGTGGGCTGCCTGCATGACCTCAGGCAAGTCACTAAGCCTCTCTTTTGCCATGGCTCCCCATTTGAAAAGTGGGGATTATTGTACTTCCTTACCACAAAGAAGTGCGCTGAGGATAACTATATTAGAGGGTGGGAGTCAGGCTGCAGTAATAGGACCACAGAAACAGCATTACTACCAAAAGGCACAAATTTACTGTAAACTTACAGGAAGCTGGATCTCATTTTAGCTTTCTTTTTTTATAAATCAATTGGGGGGTGTTTTCAAAAAGCACACATTTAAAAACACTAGGTTAAATTTATTCCCTTACAGAGATCACTGAATTCAACAGTTTTGCTAGGGTCTAAATGTTATCCATTATGCTTCAAAACCTTCAGTATTTAAAAGAGTTTCATTTCTAAACCTGCTTGACAGCTTCCCCTTTTCATACACCTTATTTCCTTTCCTAAAGCTTCTTTCTTTACCACAAGGACTAACATGTGGTTACCATACTTTTATACAAATCTGTAACTGAACACATCCTGCACAGAACGACAGAAATCAATTTTTGCAGGCATATGACTTGTGACTATCTTTCCAGTCTTGCCCTACAAGACCACATAAGGAAGTAGCCTGACTCCTGTCAGCTACTGGTACCCAAGAAACAGCACGTAGCGAGAACAATAAACCATAGAGGATCAGCAAAGATGATGAAGTCATGTGTAGATTTAGCAGATGGGAAGAGGTTGGAAGCCGAACAGGAAGCAAGAGACTTGTAACCCCACCAATCATAGCCACGCTATTCCAGGCAACTTCTCCTTCAGACCCAGTAATTACAACAGGTATTGGCCTCTGGTAAAGGAATAGGACCAAGATTATGCTGTTGCAAGTAGGACTAATTTGAACTGGCCATGCTATTAACACAAGAGAAACAGATCTTTTATTTTTCTAAGGGAACAATAGGATATTGTCCACAAATCATGTTTTTGTGATGTTCAGACCTTGTGCCTGTGCTCTGCTATTTGTAGGTCTTGCTAAGTGCTGTGGTCAGGCAAAGCCTCAGAATGGGTCCTGACACTACGGGAGCAAGTAAGATTTTGTTTCAGTCCTTACTCAACTGAGGTTTCTTCCTCTATTGTCTCATCCATAAATGATCATCATCATCTTATTTGCTCTCTACATACCTAGTTTCTAGAAAAGCCCTCTCATCATAAAAATTTTCAAGGCATTTTCAACCCAGACCCCTAAATGTCCTATCCTTTTCCCTGTAAAATTTGATAGTGACTATTAGACATGGCAGTAGGAACAGGATCAGATGCCAAATCTTCATGCAGAGCTCCATGATCCAAAAATTTTGCAAGCTTAAGTTTTGGCAACACCATGCGTGTAAAATCCCTGGGTACGTTCCCACAGTATGCATTTGCATAACTATCCCACACAAATGGAAATTACAGATCAACTTGCAATTTGTGCTAAAGCTAAGGCTCACTAAAGTAACAGCAAAAAAATTCCAAACTAAATTACAACTTCATTTGGGACTATCATGTCAAAGATTTACTCAGAAGTAAGCAAGTTCTTCAAATCCCATCATTTCAGTGCCTTGGACTGCACACTTAGCAAGTCAGTCATGAGGCTTTGCATTAGCAAGAATCTTGCTTGTACGCAGAAAAAGGAAAGAACAGGTTCAAACTGTTCAGGTGCTCATTTTAACAAAATACTATTGCAGGCCCTATGTTTTACTCTGATACAATAATGTTCTCCAGGCTGCTTTAAAGACTGAAATACTGTCAAGCTCCAAAGGAGATGTATGCATGTGAGATTGTGATATGCAGTTTGAGCTACAAAGTACAGTAGGAGCTTTCTGAAATGAAGCTAAGTAATTTTCTTATGTGGCACTGTGCAATATCTTCTAAGATCTCGGGCTACACTGTTTGAGCTAAGAGGAGAACGAAAGCGTTTTGTGGCAAATTTCCTTTAGTCTACTGTATGTTTTGGGTATCCTTGCAAGAAAAAGGACAACTCTTCCTACATACTCTTTCAGGGCTTTGTGATACTCAGTATCGTATTTAGTATGATTAACTAAATGTGACGTGCCTCGGGCAGCTTTTGTTGAATATGCAAATCACAACAGTGGCTACTGTAGAAGTGTCCATAAGTAAGAGTGGCTAACCCCATGTAACTGAAAACAAACTTCATAATTAATATTCAGCTGACAAATCTCTGAAAGAGACAAAAAGATATTGTCATATGGCTTGTGTGACACCGAACTGAATTATTTTAGGCAGATCAGAGAGAGAGGTAAGAAGAGAATCTATTTGTCTAATCAATAAATTTGGTGCTTTATTATATTTGCATTACTAACATAGCATGGGCTTTAACCTGAAATAGTTTCCTTGGTACAGTCACATAGCTGTGTGAGGAATTTCATCTTGATCTTATATAAAAGAATAGCTCAAGATGATGCTAAGTGACCTACATTTATTTAAAGATAGGTTTATTAGAGCACAAGAAGGATGGCAGTCAAATACATTTACTTATATAAATCATATAAGAAAAAAGAAAAAGAATTCCCACATGTTCTTATCGAGGAAAAAGAACATCATGCCCTCCCCAGCCCTCTGTGCTGCCTAGCGAAGGAATCACTAGCAAGGATGTGACTTATTTACAGATACACACAGCTGTAAACATCATCTAATTTTCCTGAATTTAATAGTGCTGTTTATGGTCCTAAAGATACCAAGCCCACTGGATCTGTACAGATATCTAACTTCACCTACTGCCAGTAGTCATGTTGCTGGAACAGATCACATCTAACATGAGCCCCAATATATGCCCTTACACAATTGTGCCTTAAAGGTTTATTGATATATTAAAGTGGCTGCAAAGGGTATTTCAGGTACAAGGAAGGATGTGGAAAAACAGATAAAAGAGAGAAATGGATATATACCTTTGATAACATATACTCATCTTGATTATAAACAGACATGCTACATTATTCAGTTATTCCATAACCACTGAGCATTAAACTTTAAGAAAAAACATGCCCATTACAAAGCAGCTGAACATGTGTCTTAAAAGAACGCAATGACATTTTAAGACTCAAAACCTTGCACATTTAATTTGAAACATCAGATTAAGAAGCAGTAAATCAGGAGAGACCACAAGAAATACAGCTTCTTTGCAGCTGTTATCTTAGAAGAAATATGAGTAACTAAATGTGACATGCATTGGGCAGGTTCAGTACAGCATCCATACCTAAGAATTATTTTATAGCAGCAAATTGAAGCCAGAGGGAAATCCAGATGGCAAATGGGATGCAAGTTGGGCTTGTTCTTGCCGATTCCAAAGTGGCTTCCTATAGAAGCACATTGGGGAGAGTAATTCAATCTGACTTCAAAACCTGCTACAAATTTAGTTTATAAGCAACAAAAAAAAAAAAAAAAAAAAAAAAAAAAAAGAGAGAGAGAAAGAAAAAAAAAAAGGCAAGACTTACAGAAAGGTTTTCTGTGTACTAAGCAGCAGGTCTCTGGCAATAAAATTCTACTGGTTTTCCTTTAAAGGATCGCTTCTAGCACTCAGTGTTTACCAAAATCCAAACACCTTAGTCTCGGGAAATTTTGGACTAAAAATCTCAAACTGAATTTCGTCACTGACAGCTGGCCTTATAAAGGAACAAACTTCTAATAATACCTTTTCTATTCCTTAAAGTAGGATTTTCAGGATATGCAGAGCATGCACTTAATATCTGAAGAATGAGAGATCACACTAGTCCTCATTTTACCAATAAACCTTTGTACTTAATTTGCACCTTACATCTTACACTTTACAAGTACAGAAAATAACTGGTAGAAGTTGGTGTTTATGATAGAAATATGCATGTATTCCATGATCATCCAAAATTCAGGGAGACTACTGGGTGTGGGTATGACCTTGATCACTGAACAGCAGGACCTGGACTACTAACCTATTTTTGCAGGAAGCAAAACAATTTTCCTAGTGCTGTGCTGCCTTTCAGGACACACACTGATGCAAGTGGCAGAGAAACCTGTAGGAAGACATTTGTTTCAGGTCATCTTCACAAAGCAGATGAGAATTTCCAACTTGTTTCCTCCCTCCAACTTACATCCATGTGGCATCAGTGACTGAAAAACACAGAATATCTGAAGGTCAGCTGGGAATCCCAGCTATGGATTTAAGAGGACTTGGGTGAAACATTTAGAATAGAAACTCTTGAAACTTTCTTGAAATGTAACTTGGAATTCTAGAATAACTTTCAGTGCCAGTGGCAACCATGTGGAGGTGAAGCATGTCAGTATAAGTTGATAATAGCATGAAGTTTCAAGTACACAACCACAAATTTGCAGCTACAGCTCTGGTTTCAGACCTTAATACTCAACATATCCAAGCCCAATAATACTGCTTTGCAAACAGCAGTACTTAGTGCTCAAACAATACCTTCCATCCAAGCCCCTTAAAAGTCATTTATATGTATTAACTCTCACAGTATTGAGGAAGAAGGATTCAGTGCTTCAATGACTTAGTATAAGTATAAATATTTATTTAGTATAAGGCTGTAGACCTGTGAGGCAATAAAAAAGTAAAATCAAGATGTCAAAGATCCACGGACTTAATAAAAAATTAATTTTTTAAAAAGAAAGAAAAATCTTATTTCCTACTTATTTTGCAAGGTAATTCCTTTTATCTGCGTACAGGTTTCAGCAAGGCTTCTAGCAGAGCTAATGAGTTTAATTCTGGAGCAAGTTAGCATGGGACAAGTTTTGAAAGGTCTGCCTACCATTTGTTTTAAATAAGACATTTTTATAGAAAAAGTTATATTTTTGTGATGTCTTAGCAGTGGTAGAATGTTATGTATCAGCAGTTTACAGTGAAGTTGTCTGTTGGGATGGGGTTTTTTTTGGGGGTGGGGTTGGTTTTTTTTTAGGTTCCACATTTCAAAGAGTAACCACAACATTAGCTTTCCTTGATGCTGATGCTTGCAGGTGGCCGATTGCTATTGCCCATTTCCAAGCCAGTAGGGCCATAAAATTGCATGAAAGGTGAGTCATGGAAGATTTGTCGTTCATAAAACACAGAATTTTTAGCCTCTAAATTTCGCTTTGTGGTTTATTTTCAAATATAGCCAGAACTCAAAAAACAAAGAGAGACCCAAGTCTGCCAAGTTCTGTGCCATTTGGGAAAATGAACACATGCACTCTACTGGCTGAGGTGTGTGAACCCTGGGGTAACATTGGAAAGAAACCTGTTGACTTCAGCCAGAGATAGACTGGGCCATGGATAAACATCACTAAGTTTCAAATTATACTGCAAATACTTAATACTAAAGGAATTAGGTTCTTCATTTGAAAGAGCCACTGGTTCTTCATGCTGAGATACTCTGCACAAGGCCAAATTCTGTGCTGCCTTCCATTCGAAATCCCTTTAACTGTCAGCAGAAAACCTAGCCCATAAGTTCTCCTGCAAGTTTATTTTTTCTGGAAACAGCAGTTTTGTCCATGTATGCAAGCCAGCATACTCCAACAATCATTGGTTATACATCAATCCTTAGCAATGTATTTGGCACTGCAAAGCAAACAGAAACACCACCTTGCTGAAAAAGTTATAACCTAGATGCGAGATGGGGCTATACAATGACAATATCTTTTTTTTCTTAATTAACAAAGAGTTGATTTTATTTCATAAAAGCACTAGATAGCATGCAAAACTTATTGCTGAGTATTATTATTGAGTATTATATACTCCAAGATGTCAGACAGCTACAGCACTGACAAGAAAATCTACAATTACATTGCAGAAGAAATTTTTCTGCAGGGGTAACAACTCTCAAAACGTCAGGATAAAGAAATGTCTACTAGAGAGAATGAGCTTATGGTTGGTCTGCAACACCCTCAACTGCACGCTACCTATCTGACACAGGACAGCTTCCTCTCTCTATTCATAGAAAGAAAGAAGTGAAAGCTTTAAGGATGCCATCCAGGAGAGCTGTACCAGAGATCATCAAGAACTTAAGCAGTCTTGAGATGATGAAATGTGAAACCTACATGCATCCTTTGAGCTGGACACTTCTTTTCTACTTTACCGTCCAGGTTTAGCAATGATGTAACTAAACAAGACCAACTCCTAACACTGGAGCCACCTGTCTGCTCTTCTCACAGCTTGTAAGGTTCCATATTCAGTGCTGCATGCTGCACTCCAAACCTGAACCAGCTGGAGACTTTGGAAACAAACAAACAAAAAGCGGTAGCACTTTTTATTAATTCTTAAATTGAATAACTCCCCAAATGGGCACCACTAGGTGGAGAAGTTAAGGCGGTAATTATATTCAAACACTTAACAGCTTGCTGCAAAGAAAATGAAGACAAATTTATTCTCAATGTACATTGGAAACAAGGTATGAAGTCATAAGCTTTTAATTGTACCAGAGACAATTTAGACACTAGGGAAAAAAATTAATAAATAAGAATTGAAGCAGTCCTGGAAGAGATTGCTCAAGAAGTCTGTGGAGTCTTCAGTGCTGGAAGCCATACAAATGTCTGTCAGGAATGACATGTACAGCTGATTTAACTTTGGACATGGGAAAGACTGGATGGCCTTCTGAAGTCCCTTCCAATCCCATGACTCTATGATTCATCTGACAATTGATGTTAAATTTGGACTACAATATAAGACTTTCACATGCTGGATATGGGCCAGCAAGACAACTATTATTCTGTAGAGAACACTATAAATCTGAACAGAAACAACTGTTATAAGGTGAAAAAAAAAATCAGCCTATGAAAATAACAACAATATCAATATATAAATCATTAACATTGCAGAGCTTAGCAAGAAGGAGGGAGACAGAAGGAATCTGGTTTAATCTTACTTAAACATCAGTTTGCAAATCTCAACCAAATGTCCATTTCTGATAACAAGTAAATGCAGCTTTCATTTGAGACTGCAGAGTGGGACATGCAGGCAAAGAAATCAATGCCTTTAAAGATATTTCCATTTTCAAACATACAGAACTGCCTTGTTACGTTCAAACACCTTACTGCATAAAAAAGTTCTTTTACGTATTTTTTACTGGGCTTGTAAATTAGAGAGTTGCAATAAGTGACTTACATCATATCACATTTGTTCAGCTACATTCTACAAAAGCATACAATGCGTGTTCTCGAAGCTATCAGCTTAAAAGTGTATGTAAAAGAAGATTCAAATGTGAAACAGTGGTTTGGAGCCTCTTCACGTTTCAGTGGGGCTGGTATGAACAGAAGAAGGGTTGAACTCAGTCTGAGATCCAAGTCTGTCCTGACTGCCCTGCTTCCAGCTGGGAGACAAGCACAAGAAGGGCCCATTTTCCTTCTTCATGAAAATTCATTGGAATGGTTCTTCTTATGAAATTTGGGTCTCATCCAATCCTCAGCCCCTCTTTACACAGTTTATCTGTTTAATGAACATATCAACATTTACTCTACCAGCAGAGAAAAAAGTGGTTGGAATAATAAAATCTTTCCATCATGTCCACAAAGCAGAAGTTTTCCTATCTCCTTTTAAAAGGCTAAAATTGAGCAAGGCATAGCATTGTGATGCGCTTGTGAAAATGTGCTATAGAGGCTTGGTCCTGTCAGTTACATCAACTTGTCTGTCACACTGGGAGTAACTGGCCTAGCTGTCCTCATGAGCAGTTAAAGATAGGAGGTGAATATCATTTGATGTCCTGGCCAGGTAGAGATAATCAAGGACAGAATGGGGCAGGGGGTGTGTGTGTATGTGAAGAAGAAGAATAATTAAGATTAAAAGCAGAAAAGAGAATAAGAAGGAAAAAGAAATTAACAGGAGATTAAAAAGACCATTCTGAGGATGCAGAAAGGCACTGAGGAGAAGGGAAGAGTACAGTCATGCAGGCAGAGGGAATATAACAAAGAACGTGTGATGAAGACTGTCAAAGGCCAACCAACACTCAGCTGTACTAGCAGTATGGTTGAGAATCATGATAGGTCTGTTGTTGAATTCTACAGCTTTAATTGAATGAACTTTGGGACATTTTCTTTGATATTCCCCCTCCCCCCTTATATAAGAACAGACAAATAATCCAAGAATGACTGAGATTCATAAAAACCTCTTT
>VFFE01007717.1:1078576-1125333 GCA_008921705.1 Burhinus oedicnemus
GCTTTGTTGTTTGCAAAGTGTATTATATTTCTTCCCGCCCAAGTGCCTCACTCGATCTGTCTAGTTGCCAGTCTAGGGCAATTCTCCTTTATATGAGATCCCAACAACCGCTCTGGATGCCAATACTGAAAATGAGCAGGTCAGAAAGATGCCAATTATCCAAGTGTTTACACAGATGTGAATAAAAATGTGCAACGTTGATATTAGAAACAGAGAAATGCATTCTTCATTTTAAGATAAAGCATTTCAGAAGATTTTCAAAAAACACATATGAAAAAAGCTAGTTCTTCAAGTGCTGCTGACACTTCACATCCCATTACCTTTTGTATATCTATTGCATATAGAAAAATTGTTCATGTTCTCTCCATTCTCTTTTCAGTTCCTTTTGCATGCAGTTCCGGCCAGAGATTTCTTCTTTAATGATAGATTAAGAGAATCATCCCTTTCCTCCCCTTAAATTAGCTCACCACCACCACACTGAGACTTCTTAACAGACCAGCACATTGAAGCCTTAACTGAGATTAAATTTTGATCTCTCTGTCAAATTTATTTTGATAACCAATTTCAGCCATGGAGGACAGAGGGCAGAACCCAGCCAATTTCCACGTTTTGTTCCGGGTCACACATTTTATTCCATGAGTAGTATAGCTGAGGTGAGCAACAGACAAAATAACATTGTGTCACTTCAATTTTGCTGAAGCCAGTAGAAAGACTGCCAGTGCCTTTAGCTAGACTTCAATGCAGAACCAGGTCCAAGGCAAGGTCTTCATTTACAAGCACTTGCCAGGAGACTTTTGTGCACTCAATACAGAGCTCTGCAGGCTCTGAAAATCAGTTTAGAACTGGGTGCACTTTTAAACTCCACAGAGAAGCTCTGAATCAGATGTACCTTGGGATATCATTTATCAATTAAAAAAGTAACAGTATACCTCAGTTCTAGAAGGTGTCCATGAAAAAGGTCTTTATTAACTTGGAAGTAACAAAAGATATTGGAAACCTGATCTTTGATTAGTATCAATGCGATTAAAAAGTTCAAAGAATTTTGTAAGTCTTGGGGAGAGGGTTTGAGAAAATATCAGTAAAATCCATACCATTTTCCCCTAAGCAGAATCTCTTTTCCTATACCAGGAACAACCAGAAAGTTACTCTATGAAATTGTCACAGAAAGTGTCAATTGGAATAAGAGTTCTGCAAACCACAAAAATCCCCTTTTAGACAAAAGAGTCCATGCCACGAATCTAGAAACCAGCACTGAGCAGGTGAGTGGAGGATAGAAAACTGCTTTTCCCAGTGGACCCACAGATACAGCATAGACACAATTCTGGCAAAGGGCAGTTTGGCCAGTTGCACAAGAAGATTTCATTTTCTCATGGAGATTATTAAAACAGTGCTTTTCCAATAAAAGACAAGTATAAGGATAATCTATATCTGGACTCAGTAAATAGGGAGTAGGAATAATTGCACTGAAAACTGCAAAGGCACACAAACAGAAAGTTCATCGATCGGTCTTGCTGAGGAAATTCCTGGAATATTTGCACCTCATGTGACACATATCCAAGTCTGCTGATCATGGAATGCTTAGGCTCAGTTTTAAAAGATTCCTCCAAAAATCACATGCAAAATAATTGATTGTTGAAAAAATGTTGTGAGTACAAGCACTTGTGATGAGAAACAAAGCACCTAAGTACCTGACTATTTCAAGGAAAAAAAAAAAAGGGGGGCTAAATTACATCTAAAGACATCTGAATGAGGATTTTTTTTAACATCAGGTATAGTTGCTGAGGAATCTAGCTGTGAAAACGGAGGGGATAAAGATAAGATTAATTGATGAAAATAATATATGAATATATAGACTAGATACATGCATCACTAAACAACTCCAAATCAATATAGCAATATTTTGACAGGTATCAGCAAATCCTAAACCCTCAGTAACTACCTCTAGGATCCATAGCACAGGAAGCTAAGATGGCAGTAAAAGCACAAAGACCTTTTTGCATTGCAAGTTAGAGGTCTGCAGTAGAATTCCTACTATGCCACAGCATCAGAGTTCATATCGCGCAGCCGCAGCAGTGCATTGCCACACAGGCTCTGACAAACAGCATAAGGATGTTACAGGCTACAACACAGGAAGACTTCTCCTATGCCTCAAATACTGTTCCTGCTTTTCCTGTAACCGCAGTTACTTCGCTACTATTTCCAATGGTCATGGATCCCTTCCCTGCCAACATGACTCCATGTTCCGCAGCTAAAAGAAGTGCTGCAAAATATTTGTTAATCAAATCACGCATTCTCCTGTGCTGCTGCTTAGCCAATTTTTCACAATATCACACTGTTGCCTACTACAATGAAGCCAGAGCTGTGTTAGCTTTTAGACTTTGTTTTTTGTTTCTGGTTTTTGGGTGGGTTGGTTGGGGGTTTTTTTGTTTGTTTTTGTTTGTTTGGGTGTTTTGTTGTTTGTTTGGTTTGGTTTTTGGGTTTTTTTGGTTTTCGGTTTTGGGTTTTTTTTTTCATTGGCTAGATCTCTCCCATGCATCTTTGCCACATCAACTTCAAACCTGAGCTCTGTTTGACTTTAGTGAAGACATACAGCGAGTCCACAGAAGAAGCAGGACCCAGTTCTATTGCTGTCCTTGGGCTCTGTGAAACAGTCTTTCCTCAGTTCTTCAACAGCAGAATGCAAAGTGATTTATGAAGTTCCAAGCTCCCATGTTTGCTATTCTCTTCCCTGCATTTCTTCATGGCAGTATTCAGTCCATTAGTCTCTGTTGAAGGGCACATCTCCTGCTTCCTGAGGTTTTGTTTTAGTTTGTTTGTGGGGTTTTTTGAGGGTACAGGTGTTTACTTTCAGCTTGGAGGGTTTTTTTGCTCAGTACCTTCTTGATTCCTCACTTCACTGCTGAGATGATCTACTGCTTCTTCCTGCCTCCTCTGTCCTCCCACAGCAATGACACGATGTTCCGATGACATCACTATCGGATGCATTTTAGCTGTATGGGAGTACAGTCATGTATTCTACAAACACTATTACTGATGACTGAAACAATAAATGCATGGCTTATGATGCACCAGACTACTGAAAATAAAAGGTAAAGAACAGAGCCCAGACAAGCACAGGTAACAAAAAATGCTTTTATGACTACTATTATCATGTTTCCATAGGGGAGAGGAATCTCTTAAGGTAAGAAGCTAAGTTTTAAGCTGGTATAAATCAGTCTATTTTCATAGGGTCACAAAAGTGAACCAGTTTACACTGGCTAGGGATGTGGTAGCACATCTTTCTGTAGAAGCTCTAGCAGCTCAGTGTAAACCCATTAATCATGAACTGCAGTGCTATAGTTCTGTGAGAGCAGCAATCCCAATGACCCTGCATTATTTATTTTATTTCTTATCTGGCAGGAAAAACAGCCTCCAGGAATCTGCCTGGTGAGGTACAGGACAAGGGATGATTTCTGCCTCTGAGGCAACAGCCTCATATTTGGAATTACTAGGTTATCTGAAACCAGAGGTAGAGTAGCTAGCAAGAGTTTTCTTTAGATTCAATACCATGGTCCTGTTTTCAAATAGTGGAGATATTTCAAAGCATCTTTTTCATTGCTTTAATAGATAACCTTTAAACAGAGCAATCCAGGCAAATTCCACACAAGATCTTGTAATTTGAAGAGAGGACGGGGAGCCCAAACTTCCGGATTCTGTTTCTGATCTTGATTCCCTCTCAGTCTGTGATCTTTTCCTGCCTCCATTCTTTCAATGAGTCTCCTAGTTGATACAAGAATGTTATTGACCTCAGAGATGGCTAAGAGAGTTGGTTTTTTTTAAAAGTACATTTGACAACTCTGGATCAAAACCCTGCTGCAAGAAATCGGTAGGGCCCGAGCCTTTGGTTTTTAAGCATCTTTACGATTTGCACAATAAGTGTCATTCATGTCAACTTTGTATGACCAGGAACGACAGCTAAACAATTTCTACGTAAGAAGCCCTTAGCAAGCAGCTGTTTAGAAATACAGACTATAAAATAGATTATAGAAATTATGCAAGTTGTCATGAGGTGCCTATTGCAGCTTTCTGCTTTGTCATTAAAGCAAACATCACAATCTACTCTGAAGCTTTAAAGTGTGTGGCCAGATGCAGTTTTGTTTTGAGGACATTTCAGTCCAAGTGATCAGAGGCAGCATTGTTGCTTATGTGTGATTCTACAGCATACATTGGAATGATTCACCCAACAAGTGACAAAGAAAACAGCTTTTCTAGGATCTTACAAGATGATATTACATAGTATGGTCAGCAAAGCACCAGTATTTCTAACACACAGAGAGTCATGAACACAAAGAAAAATAATTCCTTTCTTGAGGAGTCAGGAAAAAAGAAAAAAAAAAATAAAAGAGACATAAAAGCAAGGGCAATTCCTACAGTCAGGACAGATACCAAGAAGACTTGCTACTGCCCTATTTTGTATTTTTAATTTTCTAATACAGAACAACAGCAAGAACAAATACTAGGATGCAGCAGAATTCCAAGTTAGAATTGGTATGTTGGTTTAACAGACAAGAGCAGCTTTTCCCAGCGCTATTACCTAAGTCCATGAGATATCTGAAACCATTATTCATGACTTACTACAAAGAGGTAGTTGCTCCTGTGCTGGAAAAGACAGACACTATCTGGATTTATTGGTGCTGTGTATGAAAAGATCTCAGAGAAAATATGAAGTAAAACAATTTTTACAGGTTTTTAATATCACAATTGGAAATCATTAGAACAAAACTTGAATAAAGAAGAAAATTGCCCAAGGTGAAATGGTTTCTTGTAAGTCTAAAACTTAGGCCAATTTCCTGAGGTTGGCAAACATTTCAGCTACCACTGCCATCCCTAATCACAGCAAGTTTTTCCTTCCAGTATTCGGTTTTCTCTGCATTTGAAACCCAAGCTTAATGCAAACCCACATCAAGCAGAAACGGGATAAAACAGATCCATGCTGAGCCTGTATGGGTAAAGCTGCAGAGATTCTTGCTGCTGTAGTCATAATAATCGTTTCTCAGCTGAAAAACTACTGGTCCAATTCAGCAAGTGACTGCTTTGCTCCTGTGCCACACAAAGCCACAGAAATACGAAGGTAGCCTTCTCCTAGTTTTTTTTAACATATGTTAGCTGGGACACAGCAGCATAGTATCTTAGAAGCTTGTAAAATGAATTAAGCAGACAAATGCACTGTATTTGTTTTTAGTTCAACAGGAGGCTCTAATATTGAATACATATGAAGGAAGAGACATGCTAAATTGAACGAGCCTGGAGGCTTAAAGTGATATTAATTCCACTTGTATTCAACCATGTGGATCCAATGATCAAAGGGATTTAGAAGCAAGAAGGGAATAATGGAAATATCAACACTCAGAAATACTCTGTTGCCTCAGGGCAGCACAGGACAGTAACAGATGTCAGGAGAGCAGCAGGGCTATCTCTTCTCACATCGAAAGGAGACAGGAACTATAGTCACACTGGATTTTCATGCACCAACCTCAAATCTTCAAGACACTGTTGTGAAAAGGTGCCAATTGCACTTCTACTCTTCTGCTTTATAAGCTTAGAAACTTTCTACATAAAGCACCAGTACTGATGGCTAGTTCCTCTTAGCATGACTTTGAGGAGATGAGAGAAGAGCACCACTGTAGTGACTGCAAATTAGCAGATAAGTCTTTGAAGAGACGAGACACAGACCTGTTGAATAAGCAAGTGTTTATTTGAGCAAAAGTACTTGCCACAGGAGAGCAAACCTTTGTTTTAAGCTGTTTAAAAAAGCCTTCCCAGATCCAGCATATGCATTTTGCATTATCCAGAAGTGATAATGACCTAAGCTAGAAATAATGGCTGATTTTTTTTAAATTAAAAACAAAAAAACCAACCAAACAAAAAAAAATACCAAGATTCAGAGCAACTTTTTGCCAGAAAGTTCCTCCACCAGCACATGAGAAATCTTCAGTTATTCGTTAGTGCATGTTATTATGCTAGCAGTTAGTTTTCTGTCCTGGGAGGGGTTATCCTTCCTATATGGTAGAGCAGAAAAAGGAAAAAAAAAAAAAAAAAAAAAAAGGAAGTTCACTGCCCAAATATATTCCAAATAATGCTTTTCCAAACTAAAGTAAAGATAGTGAATATAGAAAACAACTCTTGTTTTGGTTTTGGGGGTTTTTTGTTTGTTTTTTCCTGGACCACAGAAAAATAACAATACAACGGTAACTGCTGTGAAAACCCTCATCAAATAAAATATTCTTTTTAAAAGTCAATATTATTCCTCTTTAAATATTAAGTCCTTAAAATAGCAGATTTACAGAGTTCTCCAACACATGCTGTTTTCCTGAGAGAAAGTGAAGTAACTCCATTGGTATTGGTAGAGTTAATCTAGATTTATAACACCATAAAGAAATCATAACTGACCAGATATATACATGTGCTCTTGTTTTCTTCCTGACCTATATTTCCTCTACATGTATGGGGGGTGGGGATGGTGGGAAATCACAGGAAAACATTCTAGGCAAGAACATAACTTCCTTGTAGATAGCAGGTGCCATCCACAATATTAAATTATTAAGACAAAGTAAGAGACTATCTGGTTGGAAGATCAAGGGGTTTTAGGGCACCTGTAATTACCCACTTTCTTTATTTTTAAACAAAGTAGAAGCTGAGACTGCTAGTCTTGAAGTGACATGCTGCTGAATCATCAAGGATTACCAAGTAGTTATGTCACAGATTTCATTCTTTGCTTTGCTTGCCACTGACATAATATAAGATTTCACATATGGACTCACTGACAGATGATCTTGTGATGTTTGCTCCTCGGGAAGAATGTTAGAAAAGACAGGTTTTCTATATAGTTGTATAAAGTATGAATTTTTGATAGTAGCCTGTCTTGCAGGAGATATGCTTCAGTGTTTTCTACTTGCTGCTGTGCCGTAAGTGCTGGTGGTTTCACACCCAACTACATTGTACTGCTACAAGACAGACAACAGGTAACAAAGCTTAAGGGAAGACTCCGGACCTCTAATCATCTCTTCCAAAGGGCTGCCCAGCTTTCTGACAGAGCAGAGCTAGATGATGCCAGTTCCTTAATGGTCAAAAGGCAAACAAATATTCTTAGGTTTGAGGAGGAAACAAATCACCCTATAGCTATAAGGAATCAAAGTCAAATCTCATCCACGGGCCACTTTCTCTGGCAGTCCTGCTCATCACTTGCTCAGCTTTCTAAGGTTTGTCAGAGATTCCCCCATAAGCCTTTGTGCATAACGGTAAACAACATCAAATCTTGCACAGAGTTTTAGCCAAGGTCAATGTAATTGCACTTCTGAATCAAACTAATCATGAAAGAAAGTTTTCACAGTATTAAGGCCTAAATTATTCTCTACATTCTTGTAGAAAGACAGATCAGCTGAAGGCTGGTATATTAAGGGGTTTTTTTAATTATATGCCAGGCCTTAATTCTGTCAGGGAACAGACTTGATATTGCTAAGGGCTGTGAGTTTAAAACAAGTAGTCAAAATTGGCCATGTAATAAATAACTTACTACTTAGCTTTAGTATTTAACCTGCTGCAACTTAATACCTCACATTCAAGTTCTGTTGAACTGAATGGGAAGGTTCCCCTGATTTAACAGGCTTTTGATCATGCCTTTTGCCTTTCAGAGTCTTGTGTGCAAGATATCCATCCAGAGAAGTGGAAAGTATTCTTCCAATAACTGGAAATTTTTGGAAGAGTATTTGATGAAACACTCCTCCCCAAGTGTGTTTGTTTTGTTTTTAAAGTAGCAATTGTTTTAGAGGACTAGGGGTTTTAGATTTTGTTGTTCTTAAATATTTAAGTTCTTTGTCTTTCTGCTCTAAGTTTTAAAAAAGTGCTAGTGATAACTTTCCTGATGTCTTGCTGCATTTTTAAAATATTTTAAATTTATTTTGGGAAGCTCCTGTGGTACCTTATAAGTCTCCCAGAGAGTAGAAAAGGATTTTTGTGGGCTTACTTTTTGCCAGATTTCCCCATGCTATGTGTATTTTAACTACTACTTTCTTTACACTGAAGTGCTGCCTATGTTTTAACCCCTCTTATGCAGAGCTGCTACATCTGCTGCTAAATCTTCTGCATGGAAGATTCAAATTGCCAGAGCCCAAAATGGTCCGTTAGAGGCAATAAACTTACATGTCATTTAAATAACTGTTAGATGTTCTTACTGTGCCAACAAGATAAGGATTGTCAGTGTGCAAAATAAACTAACAGCAAGTTCCTCACAAAAACATGTAGCTTCGGGGAAAAAAGGTCAATGATGAAAATAGATAAATGACTACTTAGAGGTTTCTAGCTTCTTCCAAGCTGTCTGTGCTGTTACAAAGTTACTTTTCCCCATTCTTTGAAGACTGCCAAGTTGATTTTAAAGTGTAAACTATTTTAAAAATAACTTTAAATCATGGAGGGGGGGAAATCAGCGGGAGATTTGAATTGTTAGTTAAATAAAAGGAACAGATAAATGCAAACCATATAAAGTATACCAGTGTGCCCTCTAGTTTGAAAATACCGCCATTTTTCCCTAAGTGCTAATCCTAATTAATGCCAGTCCCTTTCCTTAAGGACTTTGTTGCAAGCTTCGTTGGTTGCTGCACAGCCTTGTGCATACATAAAGCTCTTTATGAATTTGGTGAGTCTATTTAGATAAGTAATATTAAGTATGCACATCTAGATGGATATAAAAATGAAGCAATGACCATGGAACAAGGACACAAAATCTTAGTACAGCTTTCAGTCAGGAGAAACATGGTCCTGTGAAGTCTTCAGATGCAATCTAACAGGACTGAATCTTTTGCAGTATTTTTGCATTTGAGATAAGCAAACATCGAGGAAAGCAAATGCTTTAATGGCAATGATACTTGGAACTTACAGGGCATGAAAGGCACCACTGTAATGCAGACTGGGGCACTGCTGCCAGGTTTAAGGCTCAGGAACAGACATCCAATAAAATCTAAGTACATAAACATGGCTAAGTGAGACATCTGCTCCAAGATAATCAGTTCATCCACAGGTTGAAACCGGTTTGCATTGTTTACAAATAAATATAATAAATAATCAGGCAAATCTGTTGTTAGTTAAAACATTAGGAAAAAAACCCCAAACCTTTACAATGCCTCTTGCAGAAAGACATCTGTTAACTTGAACTCTCCAACCCAAAGACCTTAAGGAAACCTGTGTTTGCGTATTATTTGGGCTTACCTTTCCCCTCTCTTGCTATTTCCTTTTCTGCTCTCACGGGTCACTATATTAGTTATATTTTACAAGGAAACATGTTTTCTGGCAACAAAGAACATCATCGTTTTGGTCATATGTTTACCATTACACCAGAGGCTCAACAATCAAAAATTATTTAACCAGAAAAAGATTCTAGTGTTTTCAAAATACTTTGGGGACAAACTTATTCATCTGTAAAGAAAACATATAACTTGTTTGTACTACTACATATGTAGCATTGGAGACTAATGTGCTTAAAAGACCAAGCCTTTCTTTAAAGATATCCGACTAAGAAATTTAAAATGTAAGCTAGATTTACAGCTGCAAACTCTTCCCAGGACAAGCAGTTTTCCTGTTAATGCATCTTCTGCTATCATCTGCTTTCTGTGGTGTGATTTTTCATTCTAATCCCATTGAGAAGAGACTTAGCCATGGCACAGTGGCTTCTCTTGAGCTGAGCCATGTGCAGTGCATTCAATTCTTGAGTATTAAAAGCCAGATTTTAAGCTAATTATTATAATTTATTTCACAGAGCTTACTAGCACAAACCAATATGGAAAAGCAGCGCATATGAATGTCTTCCACTGTTTTAAAGCAGAACAATCAAAATCAGCTTCAGAGTATTAATTTTCCATCCTAACAAATGGTTTAACTTCCAGGCTCAACCCAACTTTCTGAACTGGATTGATTCCCCTAGACATCCTAGTTATGCCTGCATGTTAACTGCTTCAGAAAAAGTGTATGATAAATCTTATTCACTGAGAAAGGATATCAAAAGAAAAAAATAACATATCCAACACCACCCTAAAAATACACAGGTGAATTTTATGGTAATAAAATCATTCCGGAAACAGGTATATTTTCAGCCCTGAAGACTCATGCAGTCTTTGGTAACTGGCAGGGATAGTGATGGCACCTTACTGTGGTTAAGCTGGAGGCGTCCGCACTGTCGGCACCCAGACTACACCTCTAACCAGCTTTCTCTCTTAATGAGGGACCGTGCATACAACACAATTAGTAAGTGATGAAGATTTGTGTATCCCTCTAAACCCCCATACTACAGGAATAAAGATGAAAAAAGAGGGGAAAAAACATCCAAAAGACCCAGTTAAGCCATTGCTGACAGCTCTGCACCGAAGAACCTCCTTCCTTAAAAGCACAAAAAGCTATTGACTGTTCTTGGCACATTATACATTTCTACTAGGTAGTGACAGAAAAGGAGATTGTAACTTGAACTACTGAGTTTCTTCAGAATACCAAGAGCTATCTTGACTTGCCTTCACTCAGTATAATTTCTATTTTGTTTCTTGCTGAAAAAGTGTATTTATCACTGTAACACAAACTGGACATGTGAAACCACAAATAAATTGAGATTTTACAGCTGTTGGAGGATCAAAATATCTGCATTTGATCCTATGGGGATCATCAAAAGATTGGCTCTGTAGTGGAAGTACTGCAGCATCAACAAACAGGGGAAAATAGATTAAGCAATACCTGCTTATGACCAGTTTTTGTCAGCTCCTGACCTCTCACTAGTGCCAAAACTTGGAGAAAAACAATACTAAATAAAAACCTAATGGCTTTAAATACTGGAAAAATACACTTACTTCTCTGGAATGAACCACTAATCCAAACAAAAAAAAATTAACATCTTCTGCTTTTACGAATTTTGGCTGCTTCATCTATATTCATATTATTTTTTTATGCCCGCAATGACATCACCCAATAATAGGGAAAATGGAAATTCATTGCAAGCTTAATTCACAGCCCTTTAAAGGGCTCAAGATCCAAACTGTACTGAATTAATGAATTTACAGGAATGGGGCTACTGCCTTCAAGAGTTTTGTACAGATGTTGCTTGGAGGTCCAGACACACGTGAACAGTGGAAAATACAGTAATTGAAAATGCAATCATTGACATCCCTTTAACCAGAAGAAGGCTATACCAGATTAAACTTTTAATCTTAAAAGGAAGAAAAAGAAGAACCTCAGACCTTTCAGTAGTTTAAAAACTGATAAGACTACAATTCACAAAAATGTTTTAGTCTAGAATTTTCATTTTTAATGCTCAAAATAGTTCATTGCTTCTTCTTTTATTCACTACATAATATAATGTTGTTCATCCAGAATTCTTTGGGGATTTCTGAATCCCCTTGAGAAGCAGACATTCACAAGAGGGGACTGGAAAGATTACAATGACTTGCGTCAGTTTTTTGAAGAAGTACAGTTAGTTTCTTTAATGTAGTCTCTTAAGGGGAGCCCATACTCTTTTTATTGCACTGTAGGGGTCTTTGGATGGGGGAGGGGACAGGGAAGGAAAGTCCAATCACATAAAATACAGTGAACTTTCCTTTAATCAGGATTTAAATTAATCAGAGCTGAGCCATGTCTGGCAAAAATACATGCCACTCCCTGTAAAGAAACAAACCTGAATCACTCCTAGTAGCCATGAGATTTTCAGTAACTAGAAAAATATTCCCTTCTCCACTGAGTTCCCCAAAGAAATATTTTATTTCTTCCCTGAAGAAGAACTGTGTAAGGAAAAGTGTTTCTCACTTCTAACAGCAAGCCTGCCCACAGGAGAACCTCTCCTCCCTCCCCATTGTCTCTAAATTCCAAGACACCCAAAGTAGACAGTGCATTGCCATATCCACAGATAACGTGCCATCGCTGAATCTCAGTGCTTCAGCCATTCTCTTTGCCCCTAGCCCAAACCTAGACTGGATTTGGTGCCTTGTTAATAAGCTGAGACTTGAGATTAGTCTAGTGCAGTATCATGCCCCATTCAGAGCTAACAGCTACAGGCGAAAGATAAGTACAACCTAGCTTCCTCTTTTCCTTTGTAATAGCTAACTCAGATTAGATGTGAAAATGGCTGCTACACCTAGAACTTTGCAGAAAAACTAGGGAAAATAGCACAAACACAAATGAGACAACCTGCCTGGTAAGAAAGTAAATGCCTTGGCCAGAAACAGACTATCCTCTATATGTTACTGAGCAATCTGCAAATATAAAATGTAAGAGCATTAGACAACAGATTCATATGTTAAAAAACCACAGAATAATCACTATTCTTTTCAGTCAAGCCTGGAGGTGTTAGGTTTATGATACCCTATCACAGGGAATAGAATTCAGTCTAAGATGCATCTAGCGCAGAACGTCAACTATGGGCATCCATCTCCTAAATTGGGACTCAGCAAAATTTTCAAGGTTACTGCTTGTATGCTTGAGCTTTGTGAACAGATGAAGCAAAAAACTCTGTTTAAAAACATGTTTTATGACCCCTTCTCTCTGGATATTTCCAAGAGACATATAAAAAGTCTGCAAGAAGAGCGAGGTGTAAAGACTGACAGCATACATAGAAAACAAATAACATAAGTTTATAGCTTTCACCAGGATGATTTGTGTATTTTGGAATTAAGGTTACTTGAAAAAAAGAATGTGTTTACATGAAAAGCACTAGCACAGGCCAATTTTTCACTCAATGGTAGAAACACTGTGGTGTTCCTCTTGAAAATTTTGCTTAAAAAACCTGATTGCTTTTTAGCTTTTTCTCTCAAATTCAGATCAATACATTCTTAATTAGATGATATATAGGCTTAGCTGTAATTGACACATTGGCAAATCTCTTTAAAAGATTGCAAATTACTCCTAAAATAAGTCAATCTCCTTGTGCAATACCATAAGTTTTCATTACCAGTAGCTGACTCCTCAGGCAGACTGAGGATAAAGAGAGCTTATTCTTCTTTTGTGTTTCAATTTGAGTATGAGCTGAGAAGTGAGGCATTTCAAAAGATTGCCAGTTTTCCCATAGCCCTGAGAGAAAGAGACAGCAGGCCTTCCTGTGGCTGACACACCTAACAGTAATACTACCCAGCTGCTCTTTGTGGCTTTCTTCAGCCGAATTACTATTATTGTTTTTAAAGGTCACAACTACGTTGGACAAAATAATCCAAATCGCCTTCATTAAGCTTGCGTTTTCCCTAAGTTTCTCTGTTTCACACAAAAACCTAACACAAGCGTCCTTTGCTGCTTGTACACAAATCTCACACTTGAGCATGTTCTGGGTAGACACATACGCTTGTGCTCACTCACTCATAACTTTTTTGACCGAAGCGAGTTCTCAAAAACTGCAGAAGTGGGATTAAAGCCCAGAAGTTTGTCCCTGTCCTGTGCTCTAAGCCTGGTTGTACACTCCAGCTTTTCCTTAGTTTACCTGTGCTACAGTACAAACAAGCAGATATTCTAGTCTTCATTTGGCCTATGAGTCTTTCAACTTGATTAAAGGAAGACAGCCTGCTGTAACTCAGGAGTTAAAGCAACATGGTAACAATAGAGAAGTTAACTATCAAAGTCACATAGGCTCTAATGAGGCTTTCCCTTGGCACCAGTTATAAGGATGCTTTATAACAGATATCTGTCCTCCAAAAATAAGACAACACTAATTAGATTCTTAATAGGTCTTCAGATAGACTATAAACTGGACCACAAACTGGAAGTTTGAACTGAATTCAAATTGGCAACTGAGAACTTTTACTGAGTTCAAAGTTAGAAGAGATTATTCCAATCATTTTGCCTGAGCTTGGTGGGACACAGCCCAAAGAAATCATGCATGAATTCCTCCACTTATTTAAGATCCTTTAGAGAAGCCATCCAATCACCCTAAGATGTCTACAGCTTTTTTTTTTTTTTCCTAAGATTTTTAAACATTTTGGCATCTCAGTTCTAGTGAGAATTAAACTCTCCTTCAGATTCCAACCTCTGGGTCTAATTCTACCTAATTCTACCGTCAGTGACTCCCTGTCCAGGTAGGTACAATTATAATCAGTTAGAGTCATGTTTTTATCCTTTTGAAAAGTTATATGGACTGAAGTCTCTGGCTTCAAGGCATTTTTTTGCAGACAGTGAATCATTCTTTTATCTCTTTCCTGAATCTTTTCCAATTTCAGTGTCCTTTGTGAATTGTGGCTACTAGAATTGGATATGGTGAGTGTATAATGGTCTCCATGGTGTTACAAAAAAGTAACATCCCCACCTCTCTCCTCCTTGATGTTTCTTTCCCTTCCCTACATCTCAGTAAGGACTTAATCAGATCTCTCACCTACAGCATCACAATGACAGTCCTCATTTCCTTGTTTATCCAGTACTAGCCCCAAAACATTTCCAAAGCTGCTTTCTCAGATGTAACATCTCATTTTTTGTGACCTACATTCTGCTTCCATATACATGATCTAACAAGTGACTGTTAACAAACATGAGTCTGCCTTTCAATAAGATCCAGTTTAGCACATATTATTATACGTGCTCCTTACATTGTTGGTTAAAATACAAATATAAAAACAAACAAACAAGGATAAAAAAAATGCTCTGCCCCGCTGAGGCTTGCATGGTGCCAATAAGTCCTTAGAATTAACCACTCACCTAGAATCAGAACATGGTGTACTGCAGTCAGAGTGCTTCTGATAGGAGGGAATTTCTCCATAAGATTTCAGTAGAAGCAAAGGTCAGGAGACATTAATGGTTTTGTAGGTGTTGTACATAAACACTAATTCGAAACACAGTGTGGATGAAAATAAGTATTGAATTTGATCCATTTCCACTGACTTTTGGAAATGAATACTGGGGTTTTACTGATGTATTAATAAATTAATAATATTCACCTCTCATGCAATTGATGCCAGTGATGGATTTATTTGGAGCATTTAGCCTGCTAATCACATTAGTGAAGGTCCAGCTGATAGAAAAACCATCCCTGGAGATGTCACTACTTTCCCTTCCAGAAATACTAAGAAATAGCTAGTGAATGATTTAGGGATTTTCCATACAGATCATTTATACAAATCTTCCATTGCTTCATGCTAATGACAGTCAGACAGGTAGCAAATACCACAAACTGGGAAAGACAATTTCAGCAGAAAAAAAGAGCAGGGAATTTGCTAAAGCTGTTTTCTACTGAAAAGCTCATAAATGGAAACTTATTTGGCATCTTTGTTGGAGCTGAATTGGCAGAGTAAGATGGAAAGCAGTTCTGTATCTCATTACTGCCTCTACTATCACTAGCTGGAAACTTCAGAAAAACAGGCCCCTTTCTGTTTAGATACAACCGTGCTGTTGCTGTACAGTGTCTGGCTTTCTCTTTCCTTCTCCTTAGTACAGATGACATCAGCAGAGAAAGGCTCTTTGTCTTTTTAAGGCTTCACCTACTGCTGCTTATTTTCTACCTGACATCTATTTGTAATATCATCGGCATTTCCTAAGTAACAACTACAATGTCAACAAAAGACGAATCAAATGCCACCACACAAAAACATGTAATTAAGTGCTCCTGACTTATTTCAGTTTAACTTGGTGTCATATGCATTTTCATTAGTTAGTTAAATGCAGACAAATTTAGCTTTCTAAAAGAGGACTGCAAATTAGTACATAGAAAGACCAATATCAACAGCTACCCAATCTTCAGTCAAACCGAAACAAGACCTGGACTTCAGGTGAGCAGTAAGTGCTAGGAAGAAGCAAGATGTATAAGAAAAACTCTACTTTCATGTCAGGATTCCCAAGAAATAAAGGATGATGGGAAAAGAGATCAAAAGCCACTGCTTGACTGTAGTGGGAAAATTATTTCTAAATAGCTGAATTGATAAAGGAGACATAACAGCTACTGTAATGGAACAGAAAAGGTGTTCTTACATCTCACGTAAGCCTGATCAGGGCAGTACAGTATTCTAGAGACATATCCAGGGCAGTTCCAAGGCTAAAATAGCAACATGAGCATGCTAATCCACTAGACTAATTATCGCTCTTGAGACCCAAGCTAATTTTTCCAGGTGTTTCTTTGCATAAGATTTATCAACACAGAAAGCAAAACGGCCTCTCAATATTTTGCCTTGCTTTTCTAGTTTAGGAAATGCAGTTTCCATCCAGAAGCAGCAGAAATCTGAATTCCATCATTCCACTAGAAAGACAACATGGTCTAGCAGACAGAATAATCAAGCAGTAGGGATTCAAACATCTGACACTATTTCTGGATAAAACCATTTCATTTTTCTTTCTCCTTTTCTTCTTTTTATCTGTGGTTTATGAATTGAAATTCAGCACAAAGAATCTGTGTGCTTGTGCAGAGCCTAGCACAATGGCATCACAAGCAGTCTTTTTTCAGTGCAACAAAAAAAATACTACATCTTTTGTTTCTAGGTTCTCACAGTAGGGTAGGGCTCTGTCTCACACTTAAAGATGTCTGGAAAATTGAATACTATATCCAGATTAACACAGAAGAAAACAAAAGCTTAAGTCAGCCATACAGCACAAAGAACCATAGTCCATTCGCACATCCAGTCTTTAGCTAGTCATTTCACAGCTAACACTGGAAATTAGCCCCCCACCATCCTCTTCTCTCACTAATAAATTGACTGATTTCTCTTAAAGTCACATACACTCAAAGGGTACATTTGTTACAATTGTCCTGTATGTGTTCAGACAAAACTATCTCCAGTCAGATTGGGTTCTTTAGACACAGTGAGATCAAACAGCTCACAAAATCCTTTGATGGAAATTTAATTCTTTAAAAATATGCACGAGGTAATTGAAAACACATTTTATGATATTTCAGATTATAAACAGTAGATCTCTGGCTGGGTTGAACAAATAGCATTAAGCCTTTTTCTTCCTTCTGAAAAACCACAGTGCTTGGCAGCATGAGGCACTGATGCGTCTACTGTACCAGCATAGGGAAACCAGTGTTTATAATGAAGCGCTTACTTTAGGATGCAAATTGCACTCCAACAGAAGAAACTATTTGTAAGTATCAGTTATTGTTCATTCAAAGCCATTTGGTGACATTAGCATGTTTTTCCAAGATCTAAGCACAAGGCCTGGGTTTATACATCTCCCCTCCACCCCCACCTTTCCCTTGCACAAGTCTTCAGGAAAAAGCAAAAATAAGTATCCTTTGCTCACAACCTCCAGTCTTATCATGAATCCTATGCACCCTAGAACACAGAGACATTAAAAATTGTTAGATAAAGGTTCAGAGTATACAATCCAATTCTAGCTTTGCTCACTTGATATTTAAAGCTCTTTGTCTTTGCTAGTACTGTGAAATATTGAAGAAACAAATCTGTATACATGCTTCATAGAAACAATCATCACCAAGGGAGGCACACCGCTTTATCCATTAACTATTACTTACACACACACCCCAAGATCTGTTTGGTTCCATCACTAGCACTTCATGCATGAACAAGGAAGCTCTAAGCAGCAGATGCCAGGGGCAGACCAAATCTTTAGTGCTTCATGCTGCCAGACTACTCTAACTTTGCTAACACAGAGCCTTGCGTTAATGTCTTACATGTCAGAGATACCATGTGTAAGAACAGGATCACTGAGGTCTCTTCATGTTCCTCTGAAAAAGACAAGATGTTAATTGGATAGGGTGGGATGAATGAGGACTTTTCCAGCAAAACCATTTAAGAAAACAGTACCTTTGTCACAGCTAAAGCATTTCATGGAAAGATACAGGCTTGTCTGAAGGAGGTCATTTCTAATCAAAGAAAAAAGTGCAAAACCAGCCTTAACTTACCCCAGAGGAGTTGGGATCCAGGAGTCCTCAGGTATTCGGAGACTGGGAGACTCTGCCTGAATCCCACACCAGCTATGAACCTCAGTCTTCCACATGACTTAATGCGTGTGAGGTACACGGGAAGTGTCTCAATGCATTTAAAAGGTCTTTTAATAGTAAGAGTATAATGAGCCTGTGTCTCCCCTTTCTCACGTTCTTGAGGGAAAGGAGGTGGGGGAAACCCTGAACTGTCTGGGCCTCCTTCTGTAGCACAGACACAGAAAAATCTGCATGCCCAACACACCAGGAGCCAGGCTTGATTTGAGTGAATATTGCTCTTCATTATCTGTTGCATTTTTGACAGACTCTGAGTAACCCAGTTCCTACAGTTTCTTCTCAAAAGAGATCAAACTACCTCAGTCCTAAAAAGGAA
Source organism: Burhinus oedicnemus (assembly GCA_008921705.1). Classification (NCBI taxonomy): domain Eukaryota; kingdom Metazoa; phylum Chordata; class Aves; order Charadriiformes; family Burhinidae; genus Burhinus; species Burhinus oedicnemus. The sequence continues at coordinate 1,096,819 of VFFE01007717.1, forward strand.
ACAGCTACGTTTTTTATTTCCATAGAGTTGATGTTTCACTTCATCTTCTTCCAAGTTAGTAGCCCTTGAAAAATATGGAAGTTTTACTCCCGAGCTGGAACAATACAGACCAAAGAAGGTTTGAAAAGTGGGCCAAGACTGATGTAGCCTTTCACTAAGGTAAAACGCACCTTGATGCTTGCTTCAGCTTCCTCACTCCTTGAGCCAGAAATAAGAGTGCCAAGACAAACATTTGGTGAAACAATGGTACTCACCCACTCACTCTCTGCTCCCCTTTCTGCCTACTTATGTTGACAGAAGTCTTTTCATTGTGTGGGGGTTAAAGAGAAGCTTTTAGTTAATGGAAAATGCTTCCCTCTCCTCAGAAGAAGCATCTGATGTTTAAACTAAGGCTTCCTGGTTTGTTAGTTTCACTAGAACACATACAGTGACTGAGAAATCTATGGATTTGAAATGGCAGGATATCATCCACGCTTTAAACCAATGCTCTTGTTTTCCCTGGGTCACTGAAAGACTGCGCTGCCCTTTGTACAATAGGAATAAGAAGTTAATGTGTGAAGTCTAAAAGGCTCCACTGTTCCATTAAACTCATTTTAAGAGATTCTTCATCATAACTGAAGTTTTGAAAAGTGGAACAATCCAAAATGACAGTGCAATCTAACAATAAATCAAGCTTTAAAGTGAGAGCGCTCTGAAACTATGGAGGAATTGCAATTCATTGTGTAGGGAGGCATCTGCCCCTAGGTAAAACCTAGCAAACCACTGGTAAGGCAAAACTGAATAGGCTGCTCATTCTTCTGCACCACTTTCCCTGGGTGAAGTGAAAGTACAGGAAAATGAAGTCTTTCCCTCTCACAACTAAAGATAGAACAATACAAATCCCAGGGCAGCATTGACTTGTTAAACAGTTTCTGCTGGCTTTATTTTAAAGCTCTAAAGACTTTGAAGTGGAGTTGTAAACTCAATTGATTTCAAACAAAAGGCTAATGTAATCCACTTTCAGCACCAGTACCATGCTGGCAGTGAATACATCCTTCTCAGTAATAGAAATTACTTATTAGGGTTTAAAGCAATTCATTTCAGTGTTTTCAAGTCACTTAAGAAGTTGGATAGGAATGATCTTGGCTGAATTCAGCCACAGGGAAACAAAGCCAATCTCTGGACCGGTTTTACTAGGGAGACAGTAAGGCCTGCAGGAACACTGGCATTAATATCTGACACATTCATGTGCCCTTTTCGTCCCAAGCTGCTTTCCAGGTATTGTAGTTTTGTGTGTGAATTGTTGTACTCAGCCCTGGAATGCAGCCATCTCTGAGGTGGGATGCACAGCTTTAGCTGTGCAAGGTCAGCAGGATAAATTAGGGCAGTAGTAGACACTGCATCAGCTTAAAAGACAGGGCAGCTGTCAGATTCAGACACTGGGAAATGAATGAAGAGTTTGGGAAATACTGGCCACCCTTAGAAAATTTTATAACACAAGTCATGAAAATGAACCAGTTTAGGAGTTTGTGGCAACAAGATCAGAAGTCTCCAAGAACAGCCAAATGGAAAAATATCTAGGAGGGAATTGATTAGAAGAATATGGGACAGACTGAATGGAATTACCAATTGTAAGGAGTCTAAGAAAAACGGGAACAAGTAGAACATAGAACAGGTCAAAAATTTTAAACCTTTCCAATAAGTTTCACAGCATTTGGCCCCTTGCTTTGGAAAGTACATGTGATACACCAGGGAAAGTAATGACTCAAGGCAGAGTGTGAAACAAGGCAGATTTTAAGGTGGCTCTAACACAGTTTTACATATACACATGACAGCTGCACTACCTGTTTCACTGTGGTTTTGAATTTCCAAAGAAAAGGTAGGACATGTGTTAACAAACCCATGAAGCTGGGGTGGAAAAACGTGCAGCATAATTTTTGAAGGCCAGTGCTCAGCAATAGGCACCCAGGACACTCCAAACCCAGAAGTGATTGAAGCTTCCTGGGGTAACTGCAGGCCTGTTCAAGGCCCAATGAATAGAATCAAGATCATTTTGTTCAGCAAATGTATTCTGGACTAGATCTGTTATTTCACCTTCCAGGCCTCTTGGCAAAAATCTGCTGTCATTAATGTCCAAATGGATTTGGACTAGGACAATCTGCTTTCAAGAAACTTCTGTGAAGGAAGGACACAGCCTAAGAGGATTTTGCCATAACTAATTATAAATATTCAAATTAATATTCCCATATGGTTGACAGTTTCCAATGTCTATTCTGGCTTCTGCAGAACTGACTTCCATGAAAATCCAAGAGCTTTTCTTCCTGGATAATGTATCTACACTGAATGTCTCAGAAAGCTTTCTTACTTTACTCTTCTACTTTCATACCACTTGACTTCATTCCAGGCTGAAGCACTTTGAGGCTAGGAGTCTTCTTCCCAGACTTTGATATTGAATTCCTTTAACATAACAGCAATATGAAAATATTAATAACAACCTGTAATTAGAGCAATTAAGTCATGTTTGATATAGAAAAAGAGAAAGGAGATTTTTAGATGCATCTCAGCCTCTCAGAACAGTTATTTAGCAGCTGGAGCTACCTTAAAATAAAAGCTCATACACTAAATTTCTTCCATGTTCCCTAACACAGATGAGCACAAAACCATTTTTAAAGGGCACGCCAATTCCTCCTGAGCCAAACTACATAGCAACAGCACCCTCCCTCTCAAACTAATCATTTTGTGCTAAACGAAAAATAGAAATTACTCTTTACTTCTCTCAGCAACCAAATACAGCATGCACTTCCCTATCTCATAAACTTCTGCTTATCAGGTAGGAAGCATGATTGGTCTCTCCTCCTTCAGACTAGATAGGTAACAACCCCAAATCCAGCAAGTAGGCAAACCTTTTGCATGCCAAAGGTGTCAAAGAATTCGGTGAGCATGAGACTGCCAGCAGGCAAATACATGACTAACTCCACTTGAAATGTTATGACAAAGGTCTATTTTTCCCTTTCTCCTTATTCATTTCATACTTTCCGTTGTTTATTGCTGCTCATCTATAGCTAATGTTTCTTTAATTGAGCAGACTTGGGCTGCACAGATGCTCAGAATCCAAGTGTTTAGCTCACCCTGTGCTGTTAAAAGACTGCCCAACACAGTAATACTCACGTTCATTACATACGCTCCTATTTTTCTAGCTGCTTTGATGCACAATGAAACAGTTAATGTTCACCTTTAAAGTTGTATCAATGCCATTGAATTAGCCATCCATTGAATGAATGAGAGGAATTCACACCTCAAGGCTTATTGTTTCAGGCTGCCTGCCAACTCAGGTGGCTACGGCTGCAGCAGTTACCGCGCTCTTCAAAAGGTTTCTTCACAACTACAAAAGCTAGAAAGTTAGTTTGAAAACTTCTGGTCATAGAAAATACAGTATAGCTGTGGTATCTGTCTAGCCCCCAAACCTTAGCTAGTCCTTTTTAAGGAAGCCTGCCTCGTTGGTTTAAAAGTCCTATGTTTAAGCCATAGTTCTTTCATTTTCCTCAGGACAGCATTTTTCAACGTGACATCCTTCTAAGGAAGGCACAAAAATTTCTTCATCTCCCTGAAGATGGCTTGCCTAGAGTTGCATATGTTCACACTGCATGCAAGCTGTATATGTATATGTGTATGTATATATATGGCCAGGGAAGAAAGTAGTCACCTCTGCACCCCCAGAGGAGTGTGAAAGCTGGAATATTACATAAACCACAAAAACAGGCAGTGAGCCAGATACCAGAAAGGAAAGCAATTCTCATTCCTAAGTATTTGCTGGTTTCCTATTGATTGTAGTGGGAAACTTCCAAGTTCCCACTCCCAGTCTCTGGGACAGCGGCAAAAATCTACACACTTTCTAAGCACACCACTACAGAGGTTAACGAACCAGCATGCCCCTGCAGCTTCACTGCACTGCCTCACACACCACTAATGTGACACTGGCATTGACCTGGAATTCACTCATGGCAGTTACAGGATTAAACAAGCAAAATCCAGAACAACAAAATCTAACATGCATTTTGCCCATGTGAAATACAGTTGTCTGTCACTTGTCAAAGGAGCTTTACAGAACTAGCAGCTTACAGTATCGCTTCCTTCAAATTCATAAACATGAACCAGAGCACCACGCTTCCATCCCTTCCATGACAAAAGCAGGAAATTCCCCCCACCCATTATTTCAAAGGAGGAATACTTAAAACTGAAAGCGGACCAACAGGAAGGTTAGCAGCTGGAAAGAAGCATGGTCTCAACTAGGAAAGAAACAGCTAAATTACCTAGATAAAAACAGTAAATAACTTCAATAAATAGAAGTAGGAAAGGCTGCCAAGATGATTAAAGTGACAGCAAGTGAAGCTAAAATGAGTGTATAGATGCTGCAAAAGAAACAAAACAGAATTGGGATCAGCACCTCACAAAGCAATCACTCTCATGAAATTCATGGAGTTGCACTGAATAGGTAACTGAGAAGTTCCTGGATGATGCTCTGGCAGACAGGGCTACTGTATGCCTTGATGTATGAAGAGAGGAGTACAGAATAAATATAAGGATGTAGTTTGATCATTAAGTGGAACGTTACCAAAATATCATGTCTGTAAATGGAGTCAGACAGCTAGAGCTGTTGGAAAGCAAGCCGTAAAAATGCCCCAATGTCTCATTCTTATGCATATCCTATCTCCAGTGACCATCAGTAGCACTTGCCTTGGGAAAGAACACATTAAGCCAGAGTAAGCTTACAGCAATTCTTTCCCAAATACACCCTCCTGGCTTCTGGCAATCAGCAGTTTATGGACTTAAGAAGCCAGACCATCATGTTTCATAGTCCCCAAGTTTAACCACTATGAATTTAACCTCTTCCTGAACCCATTTTGGCCTTCTTGACATTTTATTGCAGTGAATTCCACAATCAATTGCACATGCCTTGTATTAAAAAAAAAATAAAAATAATAAGGCCTGTTTTAAGTTTGTTGTCTGAGTTTTACTGAGTTCTCCCTTTATTCAAATAAAGCTATGACTGATTGTTCCTTGTTTACCTTCTCCACACCATTTCTAGTTTTATGGCACCCTCAGCCTCCAACCAAGATGTTTTTCCAAACTAAAGAGTCCTAGTTTACTCTCTGGTCCTATGGATGTCATTCCATACCTCCAATTTTTCTGCCCATCTCTGAATCCTTCTCAGTTCTATCAAGCCGTCCTGAGTTATAGTCAGCAGAGCTGCAGATATGAGTTTTGAAAATGCCAGAATAAATGTTCCTGGTTTATTCTGTATTATAATTCCTAACTTTGTTATCTGGCCACCCCTGGAACTGACGATTTGAAAGAACTAGCCCCAGTAATGCCAAAAGCATTTGCTCTATGTAAGAATTTAAATTACACTCTCCATTAACATACTGTGTGGGGATTCTCAAATCCCCAGTTGTATTTACTACTACTACAATACCTTTCTCATAGTCAATCTAGAATTAATCCAGACACCATGCTCAGCACTACAACATCCCCCCAGTGCTGTAAACATAGAAGAATACTCATTCTACTTCAATAGTTTCTCAAGTAAAAAGTTGTTTTGGGAATAAAACGTACCATGAATTAGTCTCATATTGTCCCTAGCACTTATGACATTTGACATAGAACAGAGACAAAAAGCTGCAAAAACCATTGCCTTCATTTCTTAAAAGTCAATCTATAATGAATAGAAGCCTGAAGAAATGCTGTGTGCTCGATTCTCACTCTCAGCACTCTTGTTTTTTCCCCTTCTCCAAGAGCATGATATGTGGACATAAATCAGTAGCCTCAATTCTTCACACACCCACCCACCCATCCACTTCCCACATTAACAGAAAAGATGAAAACCAGCTGCCTTCTAATTTGCCTCTGTTCTTAGTAAGTGATTCCCACATTTATCAATATTTCGTCTAGCTATTTTTTGGCATCAACATTTTCCACATCATTTAGAAGTAGAGGGGTGACTAAGGATGGAAGGGGAGGACATAAATATAACGCCCACACAAAAGAAAAAAAACACCCCACTAGTGTCAGGTTTCACAGTGGGACACTCCTTTGCAAGATTATTCATTGTCTTTAATGAATTTTTCCCCTCACGACATGACTTTAAGTAATTTTCTTATTTTGAACAACCAGTCCCTTTGCAAGTAGAAGAAAGCTCCTAAGTCACTAGTTCTTCCATGTTAACTCAGATAAAGATTGACTAATATTAATCTACTCTTAAAAAACAAATAATCATTCATTATATACCTCAAAGGGTACTTGGAAAGGGTTACTTTTTTCTCACCCACTGAGAGCTTCCATGTTCTGTGCATGCAACACTGGGTTCTGAAACAACAACTGGCTCAGGACACTTCTAAGACATCAAATCCACAGGTTGAATACTGCTTACCTGGATAGCAAGTGAGAGAAAATTATTTCCAAAGGCTCTTGGAAGGCAGAACTGTAGTTTTATCCTAGGAATAGAATATGCACATACAATCCTTCCATAGCACAGGGAAGGTCTCTGCCAGCTCCCTGGTAACCAACTTTCTGTTTTGTTGACTAGACTGTTAGAAAACATTAGGGAAAGAAGCATAGCTTGGCAGTAATGCCCTGGACTCAGAAGACATGAGTTGAGCCACTATTAGTTTGTGTGAGAAGGGGTAACTACAGTGACCTTTGTCAAGGTATTTTATCTTTCCAGGACAGAGTTCCACATCTCTTTGCTTGTAGAAGTATGGGACCTTTGTGTTTTTAAGTGGAAACTCCTCAGTCCAGGAGCTACGCCTGTTAGTGCTTGTACAGCAACATGAACAGATTTCTAATCTTCAGTCTAGAGGGATCTTGGATCCACACCTTAAATATCATCTGCTACCAATGACAACATTCACCTCCTCCTTCCCGTTCACCCACCCCTGGTTCTTATATTCTTACCCTTCCCTTTTTACTAACTCTAGCATTCACCCAAGCACAGGGGAAGCTAGATCAGGACTGAGAATAAAATCACATTACATACAAAGGACCAGAATTTGGAGTTTAAATATCTTCCTCTACTCCAAGATGCAACTTTTCAAAGGTCCCTGCCTACATGCTGTCTTAGAAACACTTTCTAGGTTAATGTCATAGTATTCCTTAAATTCTTAGTTAAGGAGAAGACAGACTGTGAATGTAGGTCCATCATACCAAAATCATGTCTAATCTCAAGTGAAAACAGGTAGCATGCTTCACTAACTAATCCAAGCCTACCTTTGTGCACAGTTCAGCAGTCAGTTGATGTGCTAATATGAAATATGTTTTCTGCAATATTCAGGATAGCTAGAACATCCTACCACACAGTGAGTTAATAATTTGATAATAGGATGGTAAAATTTACGTGACTGTATCTGGCCTACCAAAGTGACAATGGCACATCCAAAGAGGCAGAAACTGTCCACATACCAGTGAGGTGAGGCAAAACTACTGGACTGTCAGATGACCTGCCATCCTCAAAGAAATCCCAGACAAGACAGAGAAAACTCACAAGCTACATCAAACTAAGTTTCTCTTGCATGGATATACACTGGACAACTGCATTGTCAGAATGATAGTGTAACATTAATTTCCTGTTCATTAGAGAAGATTTGATCTGGCAAGTATGATTTTTTCAGCTTTGTCACCTGTGTCTTTATAAAAAAAAAATATTTCTAACAGTATTACCTATTTCGGATTTTAAAAATAAATATTTGTATTCAGTGTAACTTGATTCAAAATATTAAGGATTATTTAAAGGTAAAAGGCATCCCATTCTCATGGAAGGAGTGATCAGCCGTAAAACAAACATACCACAATGCACTTGTCATGCTCAGCTTTCCAGTCCATTTCTCCAATATCCAAAAAGATACAGGAGGCACCTTCAGTGAATTGCACAGCCAATGGAGACATCCACGCATGCATAAGTAAACTGTCAAAACAAGGGTCACGTCAGGGAGCCTTCCTGGTATGGAGCACAACAAACCCCAGCTATAGAGCTTGTGACAATAAGTCTGCTCAGATAGACTAGGAAATTGCGTAATTCTAGCTGTACAGGAAGCTAACCTAAACCATCATATGAGTTATTTCTGGCATTACCCATTTATTAACAGACTTTCATAATACATTACAGGTGTAATTATATGATTCAACACGTATTTTCTTCACTGACAGGTATTTGCCTGCAGAGACCCAAGCTGACATTAACAAAGCAATAATGCAAGCTCAGAAGAGAGAACCTGAGATATATTACTTTTGACTCCAGTCAAAAATGTAATGCTCCTTTCATGTTCAAAGAGAAGTTACCCAGTTATTATAGAAGCAAATTGTTGCAGAAGCTCTACAAGGCAAGCAGAAAGTTCAAATGCAACTGTATTCCTTCTAAAAGACGACCTCCAAGAAAAAGATGTGCTGCAGTGAGGAACACAACACTGCATGAGATTACTGCTTTTAAAAATATATGTGATTTCACAGTCTTTAAAGTCAGGAGCTCTGGTCTTTTACAGTCCAAACAGCTAAGCAGATATTCTACAGCTACCATGTGGAGTTTTAAGAACGTGTATCTTTAGACTCACAGAATATAGCAGTAGATTAAGAGATGTAGGACATTATGATTTCCATGAAAGATCAATAGACAGAGATTGTTTGTCACATCAGAAAAAAACCCACAAACAAAAATATGATCAAAATGTACCATTGTTTGCTGAGATCCAGGCAAGTTCAGAATCGGGACAATAGAGACAGCTTTGTAAACTTTAAGTCGAATGAGCTGTCCAAATTTATAAACTAAGAACAAGGACCCCAGACAGACAGAGCTCACCAGTTTTGGGAGATGCTGTAAGAGGTCTTTATCTTACCCAGGGATGAGGATGAAAGAAGGAAAACTAATAAACTGATAACATAACAGTACAGAAATGTTAGGTAGAAAGGACCTTTACACATCCCTAACCCGACATCCCACTTGAAGAACTACCATCAACACCCAATAAGACTGGCTGTAGTTTTGGCTAGACAAGCCTTGAATACCTCCACAAACAGAGGTATCACAACATTTCTGGGTGCTGTACTACCGTCCTAAGCTTCAATGTGAGCCACTCAAACTGCAACTTTGGACACTGTCCCTCATTTTTTCCATCTGCCACTACTGAGAAAAGCTTGGCTGTTTCACCTTTAACTCCCCTTCAAGTAATTTTGGCTGCTATTTGAATGACAGCTCAGTAACAAGACTATATACAAAATCTTTGAAAATCTCCCACTAGAGTAGGAGACATTTAATGAAATCTCTTTGGAAAGGAAAGAGTGAGATGGAGGAGTCCAGTTTTCACTTTCCCCACTAATTTACAGAATTTTATATTAAATACAATAGCACAGTATAAACCAGTATATTTCATTAAAACCAGAGTTCAGTTAAAATAAGTGACATTTTTCTTCCACACTATTTAAAGAGAAATAACTTTTGCCCTGGTGTCTGTGATTCCTAGCTCTCTATCCCTCCCAAGAAGTGAAATAAGAAATTTCAACGTAAGCTTTTTTCCCTTAAGATAGGAGTGGAAAAGGGGAAGAACTTAATAAGTATTATCTCCTCTGTTGGCACTCAGAAGGGCTATGACTGAGAAAAAAAAACAACTCTGAAATATGTAAAAACTGATTTCATTACAAAATGTAACTAGTTTCTTCAGAAACACCCACTTTAAAATGAATTCTCTTTCAATTTTATTGTCATCATCACACTGTAAGTTAGATACTCAAATTTATGCTATTACAGGACATTTGTACTAGCCTGTTTCCTTAACCAAAACAAACACACAGTCTAACTAAAATATTATGTTAAAAGTTAGCACGTTCATGCCAAGACACTGCACTTTCGAAGTTCTTTATTTGCTTTTCTTCCCTCTGCTTCTGAGCACCTTTGGGATATATCTTCATAAAGCAGCTATTGAATCAACACACAGAAAATTAGTATTTTGAAATATTCATTCAAGTTACTTTAAAGGTAAAATTTTGGGCTAACTAATCAATTTTGGGGAAAAACCTCACTGAGGCCAAACTCTTCCCTAGGTAATTCCCCCTAACTCTAAAGGTCAATGAATTCAATGAGTACATAAAGTTTCCAATTCAAACTACTTGTGTTCTTAGAAGAAAACAGGCTAATGATCAGATCCAGATTGGGTGCAACTCCAGTGACTCCATATGGTCTCAAACACTTTGAGAATAGTCCTGGTAATTATAAGTGCCAGTTGATGCGTCCAAAATATGAAGCTGCTCATGTCTGAATGAGAGTTGTCTAAACCTGGCCGTTCTCATAAAAATCAGCATTTCCATACTGCCCCTGTCTTCTGTGCACTGAAGTCAAGCTGCTGAAGAAGCACAGAGAGGTTTTTTTACCCTCTTTCTACATAAAGTTATCTTCTTATTAGATGATTGCTTATTCAGCTTGTACTAAAAAGTTCAAGTACAAGAACTGCCGCAGTTTTATTTAATTTTTTTTTTTTTAAAGAAAATGTATCATAATTTAGACAGACATGACAGGTATGCTTTTAATCTTAAAATATGTTCCATACAGCTAGAACTTAAGGGTTTTGTGCTTATTTTCAGAGTACACTTAGCTATGAAAAATCTGCAGAATGGCAATTTTGAGAAGAAAAATGGAAGGAAGAACTCCAACACCACAATATTTGTAACATGAAACAGCTTTTCTCTAACCAGAGCTTGACCCTGCTTTTCAAAGGGAAAAGCATCAGTTATGAAAAGAAGGTGATGCTTGGTGAATTTCCCAATGGATATAGGATGATAAAGACAATGGGCAACATGAAATACTAACTGTACTCTGCTACACTCACACTGAGCTCACTTGTAAGTAAACAGTTCAGTTGCACCTTTTTATCAAAGGAGAATAAACACAGACCTGAAGGAACACGCATATTTGAATCGCACACTGGTACAAAGTTGTGTTTGCTTCAGTACAGGCAAGTAGGGGGTGGGGTTGTCTATTTCTTTTTCTAAAGACACTTGAATGCAGTTTTTAACAATTACAACAGTCAAAGTAAAAATGAGTGGAGAGGGCATGTAAAATGCAGAAAGCAGGAGCTGGAAGAAAGCAGTAGTCTGTCAAGCCAATTATTTGTCTAAGCCCCTGTTTTCCCCTCACCACCTTTTTCCCAAATCCAACTAATAGGGAAAAACATCAAACAACCAACAGCCAGTATCCCCACTGGAAGATTGGTATCTTCTATAGAGTTCAGCTGCAATGGTATTCATGTTCCTTTAAGCCTCTGTTGGAACAATGTCACTATGGAAACAGATCTGTGATGCCCTGCACCTTATCAGGCCTTCTCTATTTAAATTCTTTTCTTGCATTTTCAACAAAGCCATTCACTGAACCTCAACTAATCCAAGATTCTGTTAGGGGTGAAGTTTTCGTTTGGGGTTTGGTTTTTTGTGGGTTTTTTTGGGGGTTTTGTTTTTTTTTTTTCCTTCACTTCCCTCTCTCTTCCAAAAGGTCCTCTTCCCCAATAATGACATCTGACAAGTTTTGTTTGACTCTCATCCCTTCAGTTCCTAGCTCAAAAATATTATGGCTGTATTTATTGCCAAACAGATTCTATAGTTTTTACGCACCCACCCACCCCCAAGTGACATAGTTTTCAATGAAAATTCCACTCATTCAACAGCAACTTTTTCATTTTGGTTTTAGCTGCTCGGAATCTGCCTGCATCTACATCAGATATTGCCTGTAAGTTCTCTCTAGAGAATTCCTAGGTTAGAGGTATAAAGGGTTACATCTCTGTAATACCAACAGTTTATCAGTTCCAGATGCATTTGGAATCCCAAATCCTGTGTTTACAAATTCCAAATATTAGAATACTTTTGGGGAACAGAGAACAGGAGGGGAGCTGGGAAGCTTCAAGGTTACTTTATGCAAACGAATGAGGGCAAATCTGGGTTTGCCCTCACTGCATCCAAATCTGGTGCACAGGCAAGAGCTATAGCAGTGCTTTTGCAAACTAAGCAAATGCTACAGCCTCTGCAGTAGTCGGTGAAATGCATGCTATAATCCTCCACCTAAGCAGATACAAGCCAAACATTATTTAACCTTTGATTTTTTGTAATACTGCCCATAACTAATTTAAAGCAAGGCTACAAAGGACATCCTTAAAGTTTCTGATAGTTTCCAGCGTGGAGGGAGGTGGAGTCTTACCAGCTTGCATGAGAGTTTTGTGAAGAGGTGGATGGGACTTATAAAACAATTTTATTTTATTTGCTTACTGCCTTTAATATTCTGGGTTGGCTGAAGATGCAGAAGATATGGCAACACGGTAGCCTAAGACATGCTGTGGCTCTCAGAGATCCCAAGGTGGACTGGTATAAATACAAAGGCAATTGCAATTAACTATCCAAATCAGCTTCACAATGAAGAACTAATCAAAACCTCCTTATGACTTCCACTGGGACAAAGCAACTGTATGTATGTTGATGCTTTAAGAAAAAGTGAAACTGGAGGAAAGCATACAACTCAAACATTCTCCCTTTACATATTTAATTGCATTATATCTAGGCTTTTGTTGAGCAAGCTGTCTGATGAGGCGGGAGCAGCACAATTCACAAGCATTACTCACTGGGGTTCAGTTACTATTTCAAATGGAAATAAGAAGGACTTCCAGGAACCTCAGACCAAACCAGTTTCTTTCATGTTGTTGACACTGCAAATTTATATTTTCTTTACTCTTCTCATAACATACCACCTAACAGCTTTTGTGAGGTGTAAAACATTGTAGTAATGGATTTTAAGTGATATTTTCCCTGATACTTGCACAGCTTGTTTTGGTTTCCTGAGGAACAAGTATGAGATACGGCCAAGGAGAGGACTGTATACCTAAGCAAGCCTTATTATGTTCAAGTCCTTCAATCCAAAAAGGTAATCAAATTTACATTTTTTTCCATGCTTCTAACCATGGAACACCAGCCTTGTTTCCTATTTCCACACAGATCAGGAATTTGCCATTCTATTTCAACCCATACCCAGGAGAACCACAGCAAAGCAGGTAAGCTCCCTGCTCCCAAATGCGGCATTGCCTCCCTGGAGAGTCATGACAAATGCATGACAAAAGCAACATAGTCCATAGAGAACATATTTTTCCAGAGAGTTCCTCAGATACTTTATGCTAAATTCCACTGATGTTCAACAGAACATAGATACTTCTGAAAAATGCTACCTACACAAAGCAAAAAGGTTAGAGACCAAATAATACACATTCCAGGTTCATCCCTAGTGTACTAATGGGGAAATTTTTAATCTTTATTTGTTTGTAGGAACTACTAGACTTGGCACAAAATAGTGTTACTTTGTGTTACCCCTCATGTTCTCAAACTAGTCACTCTTCATAAGTCGTCTCTGGCAGCTACTACTCTGCATCATCATCTCTTGCCACTGAAAGACTAAACACATTGCTTAAAGTTCGGATATAAAATGAGGAACTAGGAAGAACCATGCTAATTTAATTTCTTGCCACAGCTCATCTTTCACTGGGTAAGATCACGGCATTTTTCTAAATGACAGAAGGTACTTCCCTGTGAGATCAGGGCATTTTCAGGGACCCTGTGCATAAGGCCACCAGTGTCTCCAACCTCTTCTTGCACAGATGGCAAGGGAGTACAGTAAGAGGTCAGCTGTGCCTTTGGAGAGGAACAGTTCTACACCCAAAGCTGCAGTTTTGCAACTTAATTGCGTTAACTTCCATGGGTACACACCCTACTGGTTCATTTTGCTTCTCACTGTAAACATCCCTCTGCTGGGTTTTAGCCCCACTCTTGATAGCGTGCTGTTAACAGATATCAAAAGCAAAAATCAAACAGAAAAATACTTAAATAAAACAATTCTGAGTAAGAAGGGGCTGGGATAACCAGAGACATAAGTCAGGGGTGCAAAATGAACAGTGAATATATTTAGGTTAGAAATCAGAAGAATACTTCCAATATGGCAGAGGAGGAGCTTCCCATTAACTAAAGAAAGAAGCCTAATTCTGCTTAAACATCAGACTATGAAAGAGGTTGTATAGCACAGCTATTGTATACAAGGCTGCGCAGGCTCCCCTGGACCACCGGGTCTCATTCCCTGTAAGGATAGTACTGGAGTTTGATACTTCTGTGTACCATGTTATCCTTTCATTATGTTGTGCGGTTCCCTCTGAAATTACTGAAACTTCTGCTTACATTTCTGAGGGCAGATCTGGGCAATTTGCCTTTAGCCTCATACCACTGAATACACTTCCCTTTCCCCCTCCCTGCCCACAACTTTAAGAATTAAGCTGGGAACATAAATCTCTATTTCAGATTTTCTTGGTTTAGACAGACTAAGCCAAGATGCTCCCTGCCCCTCTCAAACATCTATAGCAGTGAACCCATTTTGGAGTAATTTCTTGTCCTATGGAAGATGCTAGCCAATGACGTTGATATGTATTTTCTTTCCATATTAATTTGATTTTGTAATGCAAACTAGAGCAAGACACTCGTTGCTTCTGTATTCTTCAGGCTGCTGTGGGTCCTCAAAAGACAACCAAAGTGGTGAAATGAATTTGGAACACTGGATTTTCCTCAAAAGCTTTCTCACAGAAAGCATTAGTGATCCCTCCACTAGAGATTGCTCATCAGACAGTTGCCATTAATTACTGCATGGGAACATTTGGCCAGATATACACCAGACACAAATCATGCATTAGGGATTTAGTTGGTTTAGAACTATGGCAGAAGGAGTTGGCTTTCTCCTGTTGTGTCTCATATGCATTATTTCAAATTCCTCTGGCATTTTTACTGGCCTGGCTGTAGACAGAATCAGGTAGGACTCGGTAGTGAAGCTGACAAAGGACAGGTCACAAACTGAATTTAAGTGAAGTAAGTAAGTGGAGCTTTGCCAAAACCATGAGCCTCTCCTTGCTACACTGCACACTACCAACCTAGAGGCTGTAGCAAGTTTAAACCCACCATTAAACCTGTGTCTAAATGGAAGCCTCTATCTCATGGTCTAGAAGAAAATTAATTTGATGATTAAGAGAAAAAGAGTTACAGCCCTGTTGGCACAAGCAGTACTAGAACCAGCTGCCAGTCCTCTTGAAATGAGGAGGTATATTGCAATAAGAACCACATTTTCTGTAAGAAATCTCAGAGAACATTACTAGCAAGTTGTCTCTAACATACCAGATTTATAGCATAGCCTGGCTCAGAACCACTGCCATTTCAGAGCTTCCTCACAACAAAATTGTTATTCAAGTTTGAAACTCTGGCCAAGGCTTTTATTCCTATAGCAGTTTATTATCTCTCTCTCTCTTCTAGTGCTAAAAGTCCAACAGTACAATGGTCTCCCTAGGTTATATGTTAAAACATGTGCAATAACAGTCCAGAGCTACAGCATCCACCTTCCAATAAAGCACTTTCTGTCCAAGCCACTGGGGGCATGTGGGTCCTGAGGTCAGCAGAACACAATTTCATTCCATCTTGATCTCTTCTGACATTAAAAGAGATTAACAGATAAGAAAGGAAAAAAAATTGTGCCCTAGCATGTCCATAGGTAGAATCATGTATTTATGTGGATATGGTGTGAAACAGTAATGCAATGAAGTTACAAGAAATAAATCCAGGAAGTTTTCCATATCATTCCTTGTAAGTTATGATGCACAAAACATATGTACGCTACTGTTCATGGAGAACGGCTCATCTAGACGCAGTAGGCTGGTTTCAAAATGAATTAGTGATGGTGAAACAGCAAAGCTTGCAGATCCCACCAAGAAAATAAGCTAATTTTCAGGTTTTTAGGATAGGGACTTCTCACTGAATCCGGCTCCTTTCCCTTCAGAGAAATGAAACATTTTGCTAGGAGCAAAAACTCAGATCCAAAGAAGGAACTGCACTGCGACATTCCCAGTCTCCCATCTGATTCTTCTGCCCAACAAGTCTTCGCTTTATATATTGATATATGGAAGAAATCCCTTTGTAAGGAAAAAGAGATTAGAGGTTAATCTTTGCTTTAACAATAAAAATAAGAAGCCACTTCACAAACCATTTCAGTCTCATGGGTTAAATGGAAGCAGCTGTACATGTATCCATTGTGCAAACAACACTGTGTCACTACAAAGAAGCAATTTCTTGGCAGCACAGAAAAGTGGATAGGACACTACACTGTTGTCACAAAGGAACAGGGAGGAAGGTTAGAAGGGACAGTTCAGTCATTCATTCTGACTCACTGGGTACTGTCAGCAATTCAGTTTAGCCCTTTCACACCTATATTGAGACTGATCAGTGCTACCTGGGTGAAGCAGAAAATACAGGAAGACAATTCCTGAAGAGTGGTGTCTCAAGAATTTCTAACAGCTGCTGTCTGCTGCATTGACTGAACTCAAGTCTCTGAATTAAGTCCTGTGAAATCCAGTATTTGCCCCAAGAAACATGTCTGGGATTATCCCATAGATTCCACATGCACAGGACACATGAAGCTTCAAAAGACAGCTCCCTGCTGACTGAAGGAGGAGCAGGAATTACAGGGCTTTTAAGTCTCTGCAAGCAATATAGATATCATATCCTTTTACTGTATTACTCTATAGACTCCAATAAATCCACAGAATTCAGCTTACCACAAGGCTACTGTTTTTCAGAGCGACTGACCAAATGATTGGTATTTATTTGCTGAGACAAGCTCCATAATAAAAAAAAAAAGAAGGAAAAAAAAAAAAGAAAAAACCCACATTATTCCCCCTCATCACCACAAAGATGACATCTTGTTGCCAATCTGCCTGCCAGGAAACCATCTGGAAACAATATCAATACCACAATCTATAGGCATCCCTCCAATGCATTAATCAGGTCATCAGAGTTCAATAATTGACAGCATCTTTAAGAACTGGAAAGGATAAAGCTGTGGTAATAAGGCACAGTCAAGATCAATCCCCAGGGCCTAGTTAGTTCTTCCTCTCCTTTGTTTTTTTCCTTTTTTCTTTAAATAACATAAAGCATTAGCATTTTTCTCCCCCCATTGTTTGGGTTTAAATTTACCATTTCAGAGAACTTCAAAGTGCAAGCAAGGCCTCTCAGGTTGACACATACACAAGTAACGGAAAATGTCTACTGCCTCACTGAAGCAAATGCAAGTCCTCTCACACATGAGACAGGAAGAGGCACAGACTTCTGCCCTGACAGTAGAGTTATCCATATAAACCCTTAAAAGGGCATTGAAAAAGTCTGGAGAGAATTAAATGGGGCACGACAATGATTTGGAGATTGGGAAAAATATAATAAAATATAAACATATACATATATGCTTATTGTAGCCAAAAAATGTACAAAGTTCAGTTTAAGATGGTTACAAGGTTTCTTATCACACAGAGCAGAAGTACTTTCAGAGGGAGACTAGCAGTACCAGATGCTAAAGTTATCTCAGAGAAAGACATACCAAAACCCAGGGGCTGGAAACTGAAGCTACAGAAATCTAAATTTGACAGTGCCTTTCTTCTAAAGCATGAGAAAAGCTAACAAATCAGGGCGGGGGGGAAGTGTCATGTGTGATTTTGGTCTCCTATCTTTCTTTCTCAAATGAAAAAACAGGTAGTTTTCTAGGAGATATGTTTTAACAACACAATTTATTGAGTATGTTATAAGACCAATGAAAAAACACATACTTCTGAAAAGCAGGGAGTAAAAGCAGAAGCACAGCAAATCCCTCTAGATTAAAGAAACAAACAAATAACAACTATTCAGTTTTATCAGTTCAGTACAGCTCTCCATTAAAAAAATAACTAAAATATATATATATATAAAAATCACAGCACTGGAAGTAACGAGCTGTTCATTATCTTGGACAAAACTCTTTGGGGGCAGTGACAAGGTCTTCCTCAGTGTTTACACAGCAGCTGGTATAACACAACTCAAAGTTAACTGTGGTACTATGTAACTCCATAATATAAAAGGCAGCAGTCAGTCAGCTTTTGTTCTGAATTTAAGTTAACCAGAACTGTTCAAAATAACAGCATCAAGTCCTGACACTGAACCTCAACTCAAGTTTTGTTTTCACAAGTTGAGATTCAATATTTGTCAAACAGTTCAAAGCTTTTTATTTTTCTAGTAAGCTCATTTTTTCAGTTTCCAGAAGTCTTTCTGTCTCCTGTAAGCCTGGAAACTTTGCAGAGCAGTTTTCCTATAAAGCATGTTCAGGTTCTTTCATTTGAAGACAGAAAAGAGTGAATAACTTTGTCATCTGGAAGGGGTAAGGTACAGGGAGTCCAGATAATAAGTTTAAACGGTGTTTTTTAATCTTATTTATTTATTTTTCAGGCTACAAACTTCCAAAGGTAGCTAGTAATAGCTTTGTGTTCAGTTTATAAGCATCTAAAAATCTTCTTGGTCTGCAGATGGGGTGGAATAGCTATGGATAATAAGTCAGTTAACCTCTGAAATTGAGTCTCTCATTGTGGAAGAAATTAACATTTTGGCTTGCCACTAAATTAGTTACATATTTTTGAGCTAATTAATCCAGCTGAGCCAACAGAACTAACATTAATGGAAGTACAGGGCAAAAATCTTACATTAGAGACTCACAGACAATTGGGTTAAAAAATTCACGCCAAAATGATTCTCCAATGATCTCCAGAAATTCTGCATATAAAGCATGCAGTATAAAGGTAAGAACTTAAATATTTGCTAATATTTGATTCTTGTGGATACACTTGCATTTATAAGTGACTTTTCTGTTTGTACTTTTTTTTCCTCTAGTACGTTAAGCTAAATCTAGACTAAGCCTACATTAAAGGTAATGCAAGTGTATTCACTCACAAGCTTTATTCGGTGAACTCCTAAACTGATTTTACTTAGAATAAGACAACTTTGCATTCAGACATGGAATCAGAAGATTCACCTTGCTTACCTTTTTTCAGGCCTTACAGAAGTCCTCTCAAACTCCTTTCCCTCTGATACTTCTTTGTAAAGTGTTTGAAACCCAGCAATGAAAATGGTAAGAACTATGTATTTGACCATACTGTATGAAAAACATTCTAGTAGAAATCTTGTGAATAATTCACACTAATTAATGTATTTTATAGTTAGAAAAACATAAATTAATATGCTGTTGAAATTAGCAATAACAATATCAGATAAGTGAAGTCTGGCTGGAGTAGCTACATAAACTTACCAGTCTAACTAAAGTAGAAAACAGTATCCAGATAACAACCAAAATCCTCTGAAGCCTGGCACTGAGAACAATTCCACAGCTAAATACCTCCACAGAAGCTAGTGATCCCAAAAGATCCCAACAGCCACTGAAGTTTCATTTGATGAGAAATCACTCAAGAGAATGAATTAATCAGATACAGGACAGTAAGAAGTCTTCCGTATTGTGAAGTCCAGTTCTTTATGACACACAACTGTTTCACTTAACATCATTTCCCTTGCACGTATTACAATGAAGTGATGAGGTAGCGGTTTTTACCACAGATGCTATTCCAGTCAGCTTTGATGAACAAAATTGCTCTGGACAATTTCACTTTCATTTTTTTGCAGTAACTTTTGAGGTATACAACTCTACTTTGTTATTTAGCTCCTCATATGATGGGGGACTTCTGCAACTCATCAGCAAAGTCAGCACAGAGACAGCATGTACAGTTCCAACAGCTTTCTGGTCCAAGCAGATATGTAGTAGGTTTGAATTCAAGACCTTCAAGAACAAAGCACGTATAGCTAGATTTGAAGCAAGATTGGTCCAGTGCTCACAGGTTACGTAAAGGCTTAAACTGACAAGCTGTGCAGTTATTTAGGTGTTTCTATTTACAGAATGCAAGGTGACTGCTATAAGCAGGGAACTGGATGTGGCCCAGAAAAAAAACCCAAACACTCCAGTCCTGTGCTCCTAGAAAAAGAATATATGTGACTTTAATGATATAGTGCAAAGAGAACAAAGTACTAGGTTTATTCAGCTATCTAGGTGTTACTGGTTAATATTAACTTTGACTAGCTAAGCAATATTAATCAACAATAACTTGTTCGCATATCTTGTTTTAATGCTGGATTGCATCTGTAAAAGCCCTTTAAAGTGCCTCTGTAGAGAATAAACTTCTGTACTGCTCCTTCAAATGCATGTACATGCTTTATGGAAGAAGGACAATCTTCCGGTAACTGCACAGAAATGAATGTAAACACACTTCAGCTCTTGTAAACATGTCCACAGAGACCTCTCATATAACCCCAAAGTATTCTCCTTCAGGTTTTTTCCATGTCTGCAAAACTGGAAAGGCAAGGCTATCTTCTTGCTGTATGTTTTAAGTGCGGGGTTTTGAATTTTATGAAATTCTGGGCTAGAATATGCATAAGTGCAAACAAAACCAGTATACAGATATTAAATTGTAGGAAAGGGAATGATATAAGGATGTGGCAAGAAAGAAAGAGGTGCTAAAAAGGAGCAGTTCAAAAAGCAAGAAGCCTCAGGGAGAGTTAGGAGAGTATTGCAGGGCATAGGTCAGCTCTTAGAAAATGGATTGCTTAAGTAAAGACAGGGAAGCTCATAAAACATGGCAAGTCAAATGTAAGCAGGAAATTAAGAGGGCTAAAAGACAATCCAAAAAGTGCCTGCAAACAAAGATCATGGTGCTAGTAAACAGCTCTTTAAATACATCAACAACAGGAAGCCAGCGAGGAAAGCGGTCGAACTGCTGAATGGCAAAGGTGTAAAAGGGGCAGACGGGGATGATAAAGCTGTAGCAGAGAAGCTCGGTGAATTCTTTACCTCAGTCTTTACTGCTGAAATCTTTGGGGAGATTTCCACACCCATTGCACTCTTTGTTGCAAATCTGGCAGAGGAGCCACATCAATCTGAAGTAAATTCAGGAAATACTAGACCAAACAAGGAAGTTAGATGTTAATAAATCACGGGGACAGAACAATGTTCACACAAGTTCTGAAAAACCCCTCAAATGTGAGTTTGAAGAAACACTAGCCAAGGTGTGTAAGCCTGCATTATAGAGAGCCTCTGTACTGGAGGACTCGCAGATCCTGCCTGTGTTAACTCCCAGCTAAAGGAAGGGCTGTGTAGGGCAACCTGGGAACAACACTGATAAGTCCAACTTCATTCACAGTAAGAGTGAGCACATTAAAAAGAATAAGAGAGCAAAGGATAGAGCTTAACAGACACCTTTTAAGTTGGAGAGAAATCAGCAGTGCAATTCCTGGGATCAGTGCTGGGACTGGTGTTACCCAGCACGTTCATTAATGACACAACTAACTGATTGGGAAAAAAGTTGGCATGTAGGCTTTAGCGTGGATAAATTTAAAGTAATTCACCTAGGCAATAACAGCTCTAACCATTCCTACTCAGAAGCTGGAGCCATCCTTGACAGTTCTCTAAAGTCATTGACTCAGTGTTCAGCAGCCGTCAAAAAAAGCCAGCAAAATACAGGGCATCATCAGAAAGAGAGCAAGACAGGGCATTTCTGCCACTTCACACAGCCTGATTGCTCCCACAACTTGAGTATTGTGATCTGCTCTCCACATACCAAGAAGGGCATAGTAATCTTAGAGGGGTGCAGAAAAGGGGCAACCAAATGGAAATGGAGCAGATACTTTACATGGAGAGACTAAAAAGACTGGGACTCCTCAGCTTGGAGAGAAGGCTGAGGATGGGTATGACCAGGCATAACAAAAAAAATCAATGAGCTGCTGAATGCAGAACTGTTATTTGCCAAATCCTACAACACTAGAACAAGGTAGTACTCACTGAAACTAGGAATAAACCATTTAAACAGAAAATACTTGTTTACCCAGCAGGTTACAAGTTTCTGGAATTTGTTGTCACATAAAGCTGTGAAGGCAAAGGACGTCCATGGGTTCAAAAAGGGATTAAACAAACTCCTGGACAACGGGTCCATAAATGGACACTTAAAGGACTAAACAGGTACGTATCTTGTAAGATCCTTAACACAAGAGCTGTGGAAACTGGAGAGGTAGGGAGAGAAGTGGATCTCAAAAAACGGCTGTTGAAGAATCTTCTGTTAACTTGTTGGAGACAATGTTGTACTAACTGGAATGCTGAGTTTTAAAGTTATTCATTTTTTAGGTAGACTCAGCATTCCCACACATTGCACCATTTCCTAAGGATAAGCAATGACCAAGATTCATCAGGGCTTCAGAACAGGGCCTAGTGCCACTGTGACAACCAGACTAGAATCCATCACAGGATTTAGTATAGGAATATTGTTTAAGAGCTCTGCTTTCTGCCAACATGCTGCTCACTGTCTCTTAGTATCTAATGATAATTATCCATAACCAGTGCAATAAAATAAAATATACACAAGGCTGGTATTCTTCCTCCTGTGCAGCTTCTGGATTAATTTTATTATTTTATCTGTACTCTAACCCCAGCAAAGGAGCAAGTTGATAGAAAGCAAACATATTCATTACCTCTCATGGCAGGGGTGGGAGTGGGACAGGGAAAGATATGAACAGCAAAGAATAGGAAATAAAACAATGTAGACCAGTTACAGGTGCCAGAGCTTCTCTTTTAACACCCTTTGCCCTGAAAGCACCTTTTACATCTATCTGTACACACAGTACAGACATCCATAAGTAATTATTTTACCAACCCAATAAACCAAGATTTTAATTTAATTTTTAATTCATCACAAAGTTTCATTTTAGAAGCATTTGTTAAATGAACACTGTCTTTGAAGACAGTGAGTTATTTATATCTCAAAAAAATGTAATCAGCAAAGCTGTATTTCCTGTCTTATAAGTGAAATATAAGCTTGGACAGAAGAAAAAAAAAATGCCTCACAAGAAGTGCGGTTACAGCAAGTTTGTCTTCAAGACAATAAATCCTTTGTTTCAAGGTTCAATTTAGTTCATTATCTTGTAACTCCTACAGTTCTAAAGAAAATATTTTTGTTTGGTTCTTGGGGGAAAAATTTCTATGCTACACAGATCAAAAATTAACAAGGTTTGACGAAGTTAACTCTTATGCCTAATCTTCACAAAGATTGCCTCAAAACCTTATGCTTGTAACAAAACCAGCTAAAAAGAAACTAGCATTGGAAACCTATATAGTGAATTCTGATCACCACAGAACACATAACAGGCACAAATAGACATGAAATACCACGTGTTTTTCTTCTCCTTAATTTCATGAGAAGTCAGCTATGTTACTACAGTTCCCTACACCAATACCAATAACCACACGTTGCAAATGTAATATACAGGTACCTGTCACACATATAGGATCCTGCACAGGGCTCATGCGCTAATGAACAATCACAACAAGTTCAAAGCAGGTTACCTTAGTTGTCAAGCAAAGTACAATACAATAAAAAAGCCTAAACAATATAACATCAAGTACTGAAATATATTTACACATTTATGTTTACTTTTATCATCTCAGACACAGTAAAAAGGTAAAGTGGTAAAAAGTCTGCAGTAAGAGGATACTACATTAAGCCTAAGGTCTAGATCACGCATGTGGAGAAAGGAGTAAGGTCAACTCCGTTTTACCTGGAAAACGATTTGAACATCTCTGACTTTCTGTCCTTGCTGTTGGGATGCCATGCAAGTCATTAACTTTTGCAACCTCATTTTCTGGATGCCAGGACGGTCCAGTCAGGAATTGAGCCCCCACTTCTGTTCAGTCTAACCAGGACTACCGATTTGATCTCCGTACCTCAATGACCACAGCTATAGCTTCGAAATACCTTGGAGAAGGAATATAACTTCAAGTTTCATATCAGATAAGAGCTAAATAGATTGAATGAGAACTAAATACTTTATTAGCCATTTCAGATTAACTACATAATGGCACAATTTCAGGTAAAATGAAGGAGCAATCCTTCTGCTGATTAAGTTTACATGCATTTTTAGAAAACCCATATAAATCAGCTTTTTAAGCAGCCACACTGACTTTTACTCTGCATGAGTTGTGCTTAATTGATCAGTAAGTAGCCTTGTAGCTGTGTTCAGGTTGACTTAAGCATGTAACTTGAACAAAATTCCCCATCAGTTGCGATAAAGCTTTGGTCTCACAGGTCAGGGCTGAGGCAAAATGGAGTGAGTGCTTTTGAGCCTGCCTGGTAGGTGTTCAGGCCAGCCACATCTGCAGGACCTGGCACAGCTCCTGCCTCCTCACCTGCCCCTCAGCATGAGGGGATTCCCTCATGGATACTCACCGCCATCACACAGCCACACCTTTATTCACATCTCTCACAGAACAACACTGTTACTGGTGTGAGTGACAGGTTGCCCAGCAGGGCGGCCTGTCAGGCGGCCACCAGCCACCCCGAGCCGGTCCTGCCAGCTCTGGTGCTGAAGGGGGCCCCAGTGGGAAAAACCACCACTCGCCAGAGCCCGGGCATCGCTCCAAAACATCCCTCAGCCAGAGAAGCACCTGGATACAAGGTGTTAGGGGAAAGAAAATGGCGGCTGCTGAGGGCTGGAGATATTCTGTGGGGTCCTCCATGGCCAAGGGGGCAGGGACACCCCCGAGGGACAGCCTGCTTCGGCCCTGCTGCAATTCTGTAGCCTGCAGCGAGTGTGCAGCAAGCAGAGACTACGAGGGAAAGGGCTGAACAAGTATTTATGTAAGCAACTTCATAATTTTTCGTGGTGGTCTTGTTCCTCAGTATCTGAATCAGTGATCAGAAGTTTGTATTGATTACCAAGAAAATAATAAAAAAAAAAATTAATTTTTTGACTCAAGCATGTTTTGCCAGCACCACAGAGGTAGCTGGCCACAAATTGTCATGCAAGAGTTCCACATGCTGTTAAGGCACATCCTGGAGCAGGGCTGAAGGAAGCAGAGAGTGCAAACTCTGCAACTCCCCTCAGAATGCTGAAGTTCAGACTTCAAAAACCAGCAGCCTCTTCCATTCAAATGCATTCACGCCACTCATGAGCACAGACATTTTCACAGCAACATGAAAAACTGCTGTACTGCAGAGGAACAGGAAAATGAGTAGGAAGAAGAAAGGGAGGTGAAGAAGAAAATGAAACAAACCTTCCTTCACCATTCCCCTGTCTGTGAGAAAGGCACACCCAGACACGCACAGACACACAAGCCAGGATCTCTTCCTAAAAAAAAACCTGCACGATACATGCTCAGATACTTGCTTGCCTCTGTTAGTTCAGTCAGCACTAAATACCTCCAGCTGGTTTCAAATTACAGCCAGGGGAAGTACTACCATAAAATTCCTCACAGCCACCCAAACCATTACTCTTCTATTTTCTTCCATGTGGGGTCATCGCACCCCCTCTGGAAAGCTTAGAGGTATGACACCACTGCAGGCATCTTCAGAGAGAGCCTGACAATGGTGTATTATAAGGCTTGTTGTAACATCCTTTCAATATTCTTAAGGTCCAGTGATTTAGAGAAGAGGGTCTTTTGTGTCTCCTGTCAGTTCCAGGAAGCTCCTGTCACTGGCATGGAGACTGCATATGGAAGAGAGCTGCTAAATAGACCAGTTGAAAGAATATAGGCCGAGTTTCGCTCCCACATTACTGAAAACCATGAATACTGCAACTCCGTTGAGGTCAGAGGAATTGGACTGCTCTGATGTTGGGGGTGAGACACCCATACACCAGCTGTTACATTTCAAAGCCAGGCTCCCTCTGCGATGGTCTCACAGGCTCTGCCCAAGATACACCCCCTGAGGCCACCACAGCCAGAATGTCAGCGCTTAAACAGCAGCAGAATGTGTACAGGCAGATCCCACCAATCTAACCCACAACAGCGCTGGAGTAAACGTATGCTGCACAAAACAGAAAACGTTTCTCACCTCCAAAACTAGGCTGGACTTGACCTAGTGATGTGGAGAGCTAGTAACACTTTCAGACGTGAAGTATTGACGTAATACCTTCCTCTTCTTCCACCAAAGGAAAGGGAAGCTTATGATCATAAAAGATCTAAGGTAAATAACCTGAGTAAAGCAGTCCATTTTTGACAATTTTCTCTTTCCTGTGTATTTTTAAACACAATCTGCTTATTGATTCTGTTTTGTAACTTTCCTTTTGACGTAATCAATAGTGTAAGACCATACCACACAGACAGTGTGGCTCCCTGACCTAAACTTTGTGAGTGCTTCTTACAGAACATGCCCTCACACTGTTTCTTCACCCAGTCAGACTGTTAATCCTTGTTCAGGAAAGTTGATCAGTGATTATTTTTTAATTTTATTTGTTAAAGTGACACTGATTCCAAATACATGACATAAAAGATGTGAATGAAAAAAGGCTTAGCTTCAATATTTAACAAGCTGCTTGCATCGTTATAAGGAATTAATGGAATGATATGTTTATTCTTTCAAGAGACAAGCAACTTCATAAGACTTGACACTGCAGAAAACATGATTACACAACTATGTACATTTTATAATGGGATATTAAAGCAGGCATCCTTGTTATTATTTGCAATGCACATTTACACAGTAAATGGAATTGTGACTGTCGCTTAGTAGATACAGAAGATCTCACAACCCTGTCTCACCTTGTTTATCTACCAGGTATCATTTTGCACCATGAGTACTCACCAGTTTATAGCAGTTAAGCAAACAGCATCGCCTTGAAATCAAATGCAACAATGTCATGATCAGAACTAAGAGCTAGTAGCTCTAGTTCCATTGACTCCTGCAAAACACAACTCCGATAGGCCTTAGAAGCAACAGGAAACTTGCCATACTTCCAGGCAGATAAGAACAGCTAACTCACAAAACAGGGATCCTTCATTATTTGGAACGTCACAGAGAGTGTATGTGCTAGACCAAGTACCACTGTGTCTCTCTTGCCACCCAAATCCTGATCCTCTTTGTAAGAGTATTTGCAACTCAGTCCTTGGTCTCCCCATTACCCACTCATCCCTTAATATTTTGCTGAGGTTAACAATCAGGATGGTGATTTTTGCTGCTTAGCGGTGTTTCCCGCTGAAAGCTGGATCACACTGGTTTAGACCACTGTATAAAAGGTCTTGGGATGAAACTACAGGTTTAGCAGTCAGATTATCATTCACTACACAGTTCCGGTATCATTTTGGGCACATCTTTCTGTTCAGATATCATCCTGGCACTCTGCAAATACCCCAGATTACAAGACAGCTGAAGAATAACAGAAGAAGCAGTAAAAAGATAACTTGGAGCAATGGTCTTAACCTGCTGTGCAACAATTAGACATAAACTGCAGCGGGTGTGTAACACAGCACATGCCATCACTCACTTTCCTCAGCCAAGAGGTCTGCAGCTTCAGACCACCTGTGGACTCTCAGCAATTTATCATATTTTACAAAAAGAAACAGCAAGTGATGCACATGACTGGCAACTAGAGCATCTCTTCCTTCTCCTACAGGTTATATCTTCTACTTTCAAACAGACTGTATGGTCTGTTTTAATCCTTTCTTGATGAAGAAAATAACTGAAAGCATCCCTCGGTGACAATTCTGTATCCTATGGCACATCGGCTGCATCATAAGCCCTAAAAATGCCTTTGGCACCAAGAATCCTATGCATACAAAACAGCACTTCAGTCTGAATAATTAATATGCCATCAGCTGGCCATGTTTTTGGCAAGTGAGTGAATTTAATCCAATTACAGCAGAGGTGATGAGGTCAAGCTGACTCTTACTGAAGAATCACCAGCAAGACTGTCCTCAAAACAGAAGACACTGAAGCTTGCTGGATTTATTTAGAGAGCTGACACACTGTAGTGAAGTTTAGCAATGCTCAGACTTGTTCTAACAAAGGTAAGTGCCAAGAAACTTCTTTGTGCCAGCAAGCAGAAGAGGAAAGGGATTCAGCAAGAACACACTTTGTAAAGCACACTGTAATCCTAAGTACTTAATTGCCTTTGGCAAGAGCTGCATCCCGTTGCTCTCAGAAGTCGTTTTATCTGCAACTCGATGCTAACTGCTACAGCCATGAATGGAGTGGGGGAGGAGAAGAAACTGGGGAAACCAGTGAGAGAACTACAGCTACCAGTCTGTCTTTGCTGAACTACCAAAACAAAATACATAAAATATCGGTATGTGCAAGGCCTGGTCTGCCCATCCGATGACTCTGGAGAGCTCCCATAGAAGCAAATGAAGACTGACTCACATCCAGGCTCTTTAATCACCTACAGAGACAGGGAAATATGTTGTAGAGTTGCACACCTGTATTTATACTTTAGTATTTACGTAGGAGTGGCCTCACTTCCAGACATTCTGAGTGAACCCGTAGAGGTCAGTGTAAATTTGAAGGTATAGCCAGTTTCTGTGTCTTTTCCCTGTCTCTGCCTATAATGCAGTATTCACAAATATTTTACAATATGTTAACCCCAACTCATTGTTCCCACATAAATGGAAGACTCAAAGGTAAATAATGCACCAAGCTTCTTTAATTAAATAAGGAGTTTGGGGGAGGAGTTTCTGCAGACCCTTTTAAATCTTAAAGCCTGCCAACTGGATGAACAAAAGGTAGATTAGGCTCACATGATAAATCCCAGTAAACCTGAAAAGCCTTTGTTAATAAGTCACTAAGGGAT
>VFFE01007717.1:1125353-1155590 GCA_008921705.1 Burhinus oedicnemus
CCCCCCCCCCCCCGAATTTCTGCTCACCAGAAGTGAGAGTTAAGATTATTCGAGCAGGTTTGGCTTCCAGCAGCATTAAGGGTGTATATGCCTCATGGAGCTCTAATCTCCTCGTTTCTATAGAGCTCAATTCTCCTTTCATTCCTACTAAAGGAGAACCAGTTATTTCTAGCTTTTATATAGGGAACAGCTGCTGAAACTTCAGAGGCAAAAAAAGTTTATGAAATTAGTCAAGATTCCCAGGAAAATTAAACTGGAATTCTATATCAGCTTTAATAGCAACAGCAACAACAGAGGTACAAATGTATTTTCGTTTCATTTTGGTATTTCTTTCATGTAGCAGGTTGCAAATGATTCTTTTAAGTTTCCATTCAGAAGTTGGCGTTCAGTAGCTTGTTCACGGAGCCAAATGACATGTTAGTCTGGCAATTAGCATACTCTTCTGTTTGTAGAGAGGCTTAATGAAGACATTATTAGAGACAGACCTTGCTATAGCACATTAAACAGATGCTTCACAACTGATCAGGAAAGACCCAGATTTTAGCAAAACCCATACTGTAATCACAGACAACATAGATGACATTTGAAGCTGTGATAAATTAAAAAAAAGTCCGGAGTCCATCCTACCTGGATCCATGTGGCTTCACTAATAAATCCTTTTCAGCACTATAGATTAATCATATCTTCTCTGCATGCAGTACAGAAATCCAAACAGCATATGTAATCCTAATGTACATCACAGAAGCATTTCCATCAGTGAAGGGGATGAAGGCAGCTGTACAAGGCATGCTAAGATCCTGTCTGGAACAGTGGATGCCACTGTCGTCATTCAGGCTCAGAAAAAGTTTAAAAATCTCTACTGCAACAGGTGTAGCAACATGTTTCTAGAGCAATGAGAGAACGGACATCCTACTTTCCAGATGGAGGTTAAAAACACATAATTTAGGATCAAAGAGAGAAGAGAGTATTAACCAGCCAAGGGGAAAAAAAAAAAAAATTACCTTTATTACCTCCTATCTGTAGAGTAAAGTTTGGAAAACCTGCTGAGTACAGCTCTAAACACAGCAAAAGCAAACAACTGCAGCATGTTTTATTATGAACTTGACAAGTTTTTTGAAGGAGACGAGTCTTTCTGCAAAAACAGGATGAAATAGTCCAGGATCCTTTCCAGCCCATGATCAGGCCTGAACCCAGACTACCTAGAACAGTCCAGCAACCACAGACTGTGGCTCCCAGTTCTCTAGAGTCTACTCAAAAACTTCAGCCATCTCCCTACATGGCTCTCAAACAGAGCTTCTGAGCACACTTTCCGGATTTAGACATCCACAACTTCAAGGAGCAGCATTTGGAGCAGTTCTGAACTCTGTTTGCATCTGCATTTTGTTTTAGGAGAGCTCTGAAAGTAATTTGTAGCTGTTGGTTTATAGTGTTTCTAATACAGTGTATTTGGCCTGCGTAAGGATATTGGTATGGATTTTGATTGACTGTAAAAATAGGATCATCGCCCAGAGGAAGTTCTAATGATCTTAAAGGAGGAGTCAGGGAGAACACAAGACAGACCAAAAACTGGTGAAAAATCATGCGTCTTTTACATTTAGCTTAAGCCAATGACAATACGTAACCACTGCTTATTTCAGACTTTATAAATTCCCTTTCGGCATTATAAAAGCAAACCAACAGAACTTCACTGATTTTTTTTCCTTCATCCTCCTTTGCACCATGTAGCAAGGCAACTAAAGATATGGAGACATGCTTGCAACAGCAAAGTATCAGATTTCTAACTTTCTTTGCAGCAGACCTTTTAAGATTTCCCTACAAGACCAATAAAAATTGGGTCAGTGATATTAACTAGCGTAAGCCTCCCACATTCATATAAAACCCTAGCTGTGATGCGTATTAAACCAGGTGTTTTCTTTCTGCTCATGTCTCTCTAAAAAGGTTAAACACCATTAATACATTGCACACCAGTGCAGGACGTGCAGCCTCTCCTTCTAGTGGCTGGTCCTCTGGTGGCAAACATTCTCCTACTATGACCAACAAAGTCACTCCAGTTACTGCTGGAGTTAAAACACTTGTCCTGTGTCCTTGAAATGCAAAATGCTAAGGACAAGTGTAACATAGGTGTATTATGGAAATATTTACAGTAAGCACTATGTTACAAACTAC
Organism: Burhinus oedicnemus; assembly: GCA_008921705.1. NCBI lineage: Eukaryota > Metazoa > Chordata > Aves > Charadriiformes > Burhinidae > Burhinus > Burhinus oedicnemus. Next base: position 1,127,520 of record VFFE01007717.1, read on the forward strand.
AGTGCATGTAGGAACTAGCTACAGAAGAACTGTATCATCTGAGGAAACAGCAAATCCTGTGGATACATGCTAGATGAAAACTAACTATTCATGCCATCTGACAGTTATTGGTATAAATAATTCTGGTTTAAAAACAGAAGGCTCCTAAAATGCGCTTTTGGAGCCTAGTTCCAGGAACATCTCTGCAAATATAAAGTTGCCCAGGAAGACACATACCATATTTGGCAAATAATAATGCAAGTCATTAGGGGGAAAAAATAAAGACATGTGTGCAGGAAGTAGGGGGAGGGAGATAGTCGTTCAGTTTGGGATTTAAAATGTGAGAGGAATTACTCCTTCCCTTATGGCTTCACTGACAGAAATGGTATTTCTAGCACTCTATTAAGAGGTGGCATCATTTTGGAGAGTCTTAGTGGGGAACACACCTTCTGCATGTCGTATAACTCCATGCTCACCCTCTGTAGGGTTCAATGCTTGGAAACGCTCAGAAGCAGGGTGTGTGGAACCAGGTATTTGCATTTATCCTCTCAGCCATTCCCTTTGTAGGCAACATAATCTAGGCTTCAGAACACTCTTGATTCTGCTTCCTGACTCTGGGACAAGTATTCCTATGGATTGACTCTGCAGAAGACAGAGCTGTGGTTAAAACATATCTTTAAACTCCAAGGGAAGGAAAGGATTCTCTGTCTTTTTGTCCCTGGTCTCCAGCCCCTGCTCGGCTGCCATGCCACTCCCTTCCAGGCTGAGCACAGGGAGCAGTGCCAGGCCAGAGGCCAGATGTGCACATACAGCAAAGAGGATTAAATGGCAAAGAATCCCAAAAAGCGTATTGCTCCATAGTGTGAAAGCAGCATGCAGAGAAGTGACTTCACCTCCTCCTCCCCGCAAGTTAATGATTTTAAGTATTCATCTCCTTCCCTCATCCTTATGCAGTGCATTTAAGTGGTGTCACCAGGATTTATCCTTCCCTGAGACACTGTGTTGTGCAACGTGGTACAACTTATTTTGAGAACAGCAGAAGTTAAAAGAAAAAAAAACCCACATAAATTTTGTCTGAAACATGAAAGATGTAGATGTGCAGTGAAGGAACATTTCTACGTGTGCCTCCACATATGCACCCTTGTATTTGAAAGGCTCAGAAGTCCAAGGGAGAGCCCAAGAGATGATCATTACAGCCTTGCCTGTAAATTCTTGCTCTTAACAACCCTTTGCTACCTGCCAACAGAGAACAATAAAACTACAACAAATCACACATAAAAGATGACAAGTACTTACTACCCGGTTTGCTTGCTCTCGGATTAATGCAATCTGGGAGGGAAGCCGTAGGTGAGCGCTTCTCCCTGCAGGAGCCCAGCTGACGCTCTTGTAGGAGAAGGGACGGGAGCTGTCTTGAGGCGCCCGCAGGAAACCCGCAGCTCCGATGCTCCAAGCCCGGCATGTGCCCGCAGCCCGCGCCGCTGGGCTGGCCCACTGCAGCGCGGCTACCCCGTCCCTCCGGGAGAAGCAGGTTTCCCTCCTCCTTCTCCGCCTACTCCACCCCCCGCCTCCGTCCGGAGGATGCCTCGGTAGCCTTCACCCGTGCCCGCCCCCGGTCTTTCCTTCGCGTCCCGGGGCGCAGCCGGCAGGGAGAGCCCCGCGGGTCCGGAGAGCGCTGCCGGAGCCACGCCGCCGCCGCCGAGCTCCCCCGGCCCCGGACCGGCGCCTCCGACCGCAGCCCACCTGCCGCTCGGCTTGGCGCGGCTGGGCTGGGCTGGCAGCCGCTGCCCCGCGCACTCCGGGAGCGGGGGAAGCGCGGAGCCCGCGGGGGAAGCCGTGCCCGGCGGCGATACTCACTGCGGTCGGCGCGGCTCCCTTTAACTCCTTCCCTGCCCCGCCAGCGCGGGCTGGCGGCCGCCTCGGAGCCTTATTAGGCAGCGGCCGCGGGGCCGGGGGGAGCCTCGGGTCCGCCACAACCAGCGGCGGTGGCGGGGAGGGACCGACCAGCCCAGCACCTGTGGAGCGTGGCTCGCAAAGGTGTGGGCGGGTAGGTATGGGGGAGTGTATAGAGCTGGGTATGTGTGTGGGGGGTGTGCGTGTGAGACGTGTATAGGGTGCATATAGGTGCTATATGAGTTGTGTACAGAAGAGTGCACAGGGACGTGCTGTGATACGGTGTGTATGGGAGGTGTAGACTGTATGTACAGGGACTGTATGGGGAAGCGTAGAGGGATGTGTTTATGGTCTTGCATGGGACATACATGAAATGTGTATGGGATGTATATATGTTTTCTGGGGTGAGCGTATGGCTTGCATATAGGGGAAGTGCATAGAGGATGTATGCAGAGGTCTGTATGGGACTTGGATGAGATGCCTAAGGGGTGTGTTTACAGGGGTGTACATACGAGTATGTATAGAGAGTGGAGGGGTCTGTAGGGAGCTGCAGCCCTGCCACCTACTGCCCTGATCCCAGTGACGGGGCACCCTCTCAGGCACACAGGGGGCTCAGAGCTCCCCTCTGCCTCCCCCACCGTCCCTCCCCAGAGCCTGGCTAGGGCTGGTGCACTGGCTCATCTGCCTAGGGATGTCCGAAACTGGGGCAGGGGATTTAGGTTAATAAACCGTTTACAGTTAATTGTGTTAAGTGCTAAAGTAGTGTAGAAGGAAGAGCAAATGAGAGATGGGGACAAACTGAATCCTCTTCAATACTAAGACCTTAGAACTGCTGTTTTATAATGTGGAACTAGGGACCCTGAAGGGGAGGGGCAGGGAAATCCAGGTACATCACAAACTTAAAGCCTTTTTACTCTAGTACATTTAAAAGTTTTTATTTACACATTTAAAAACCTCAAACTGATTTTTTTATCTGAAATGGATTTATAGCCAGTTCATAAACACACATGGGGACAGACACACCAAAAGCTCAGCTTCTATGGATAAAGTCTTTCCTTTCTGTCATCTTGCATTCTTCTGCGCTGCAATCAAATTACTGCTAGGTATCTTAACATGTGGTTCTGAACTCCTACAGAAAAGGAAAAGCACAAGCTGCAGAGAACTTGCCTCCTCGCCAGGCTTTAAAATACCTCTAGGGACAATGGAGCAAACCACAGTCCAGGCTCTAATTCTCTCTCTCCCCTCACTCTGTTTCCACTCAACAGCAGTCAACTCAGAAAAACGTGGTCAAGATAAGCAGGTCACAGCAAAGCTGTACTTTGCTGCAACAATGTCAGGAGTTTTATATTTGTAGAGACCTTAATGTTTTTAATTTTGATCCTGAGGTGAACTTTCCAGCCATTGATAGAGGATGTGTCCTGCAACCTGAGTAGGGTGTACAAGGAGGGAGTGCAAGATGCTGCCTTTTCCTGGTACATCGTTTGTCTTATTGAGCACAAACCTCTGCAAAGGGTGAGAGCAGTTACCAGTCCATGAAAAGTTGTGGCCATTCCTTTTGACTCTTTCTCTTCCAGATGCAGTACAAAGTGAGAGAACCAGGAGGAACTGCTGCTGCTTCTTCAAGAGGAAGTTGTCTGCTGACAGTGATACTTTTACTCCTAATTCCCTTAGATTGACCATCTGTTAGGAGCACAGGATGCTTTCACTGTTTTAAAGGCTCTGGGACTTTGAAAACAGATGGAGACTTTTTTTTTTTTTTTTTTTTTTTAAGCCTGAAACACTGAAATGGGAGTCCTAAAGAAAAGTGACTTTATATTCAGGGGTTCTGAATACCACAGTTCTTACTGGCTCTGTTGAACCTCCCTCTTCAGATTTTCTTTTCTGTGAAGTCACAACAGAGTTGTGAAATTTTAAGAATATCTGTAAATTAAACCTATGAGATGGTATAAATAAATATTAAAGACAGCTTCAGTTTACTTCACAGGTAATCTGGTGCCACGTAACACCATTCTTAGCATTAGCATTCAACTGTACATATATACTATGCTAATTACATGCAGCCAGGCTGTTACTTGTAGACTGTTTCTTCCTCAAGGTATGGTGGTGGTGTATCCTGGACTGTACAGATGTGTTTCCTTTTAGGCCAAAACAAATGCACATACATCCCTGATCTCTGCTGAAGTGCATGACTCTCTGCCTATAGTTGATTTCAAATGGCAGTGCGTGTGCACAGAATCCAACAGCTACATACCCATTGGCACCTAAGCTGTCAAGAGGTGCTTATTGTATGAATATTTTCTTTCTTCAGACTCATGTTTATTTGGCATTAGAATACAGAAAGGATATGAAACCCTAATATACCCACACAGAGCCCTGCATGAGCTTGCTTTGACCTTTTCTATGTCACAGCTGACCAAAGTCTGTACTGGCAACACCTTTTGGGAAAGAGGTTTCTTCTCAACATTATTAGGCATTCACTCCAAGAAGATGCTCTGTATCACGCTCATGCTTTTCTTTGCTGATTTCTAGCCTAGACTTCATTAAACCCCTTTCTTGTAAATGTTCTCATGTCTTACCAGTTGGGAATTGCTGCTCTAGACAATCTTGTAATAGCATCACTGTCTCTGCTTTCAATTTAAAATGATTGCTCAGGCCTTAAACACTCACAAAGAACAAGGCCCAGGGTTGCCAGTGAACCCACATCTGCCTTCAGCTGAGAGGGAGGAGTAAGAGACGCTTGAATCGGGATGAAAGCCACTGAGATCCATAAGGAGAGCAGACGGTGCCCCTGCTGGGTTTCAAGGGATTGACTCATTCTCAGCAGAGCTCACATATTTCTCTTTTTTCCTGTTTTTATGATTGCACAAGTCAGATCAAGAAGGAAAAAAGAAGTGAGGGATCTCCCATCCTAGTAGAAGCCTGTATGACGTAACACATCGTGTCCAGTCACAGATTCTCCTCAGAGTCCTTGCTAGGACTAATTGGGCCTTTGTCCTAAGAGCCCTCTAGGAAGCTGGAAGTCAATAGTGCCAGTTCTTTAGATGCTGATCCTAAATCAGATCAAGCTCAAGATAATTAATGTTTAGATATGACATTTAATGAATGCTGCTGGCTAAAATAATCTTGCGCATTTTTAACGCGCTGCTTGAGGGGGTTTATTTTGGTTGGTTTTTTTTTTGGTTTTAAAATTGTAAACATCCTTCATGCAGCTGCTCCAGGGACATGTTTAGGAAACAGCGGCTGGCTGTGTTTAAAAGATTTCAACTCATCTTGACCTACATTTAGATTTTTGTAGTTTACAAGCCACGGACCGTAACCAGCAAAACCCTCAGAGAGCTTATATAGCTTCTGTAGGGCAAGGCACAGGAAACAAATGAAGGATGAAGTTACCCAGCTGAAGTGTTTGGAGAAGTGAGTTACTGAAGCTGAACTATAGGGTTCAGATGATTATCAGGTGATTAGGAGTACAAGGAGCAGAGCTGCATAAAGGGAGTAAAGATAACCTCTCCTTTTGCCTTGTGTTTTCTTCCTGATTCCCTCTCTCACTTACAACCTCCCTGTAAAATCTTTTAGGCTGCTTTCAGGATAAAGTTCAGAAGGTGCACTTTTATAGGTGCTTCTTTCTCACAAACTTCTGCTCCAGAAATTGCTTAAGTATAGGGCTTGTTCTTGACGTGACCCCTTATTAAGCAGGGAAACTGGTAGAATCAGATGCTTAGGAAGTAACTTTGTTGGGAAGGAACACATTCATCCATTTCCCAGAGGCAATCCTTTCTTTTTCTGGTATGTGACTGCCAGTTTTGGCAGAATGTAAGCACTCATTTTAAAAAGCAATGCAGCTTCTAGCCTCTTGAGATTAGAAGATAATCTTCTAAAAGTGAGCTGCTGTAATATTTTCCCAACTCTGCAGGCAGATTAAATTATCACCCCCCATTCTGCTTCTGTCCTTGCTGACCAGGATCATAGAAAGCATTGAGAAGCCTGTGAGTTTCGTGCTGCAAATACAGAGATTGAGTACCCAAGGAGGGAGGAAGCCAAGAGGTCAGAAACAATGTAGTACTAACATTGACATACAAGGTTTAGGCCAGCATTAGTTCACTCAGCTCAGGAGCAAGAAAAATTAATTAGCTCTGTCAGCAAAAGACCACATAGGCAGTTTATGCATATCTGATAACATGTACAGGTATCCAAGTCTTCACACATTTAGGTTTGGTGGAAAAAGGCAACAGGGCTGTAAGCATTTGGCTCTTGGGGAAATTAAAGATTTGGAAACTCAGCAGCTGTTTTATCCTCTTGTATTTAGAGGCTGGAATAATATATAAGCTAGTGGCATAAATAGGGAAAAGCTAGAAGTTTCACTGATTTGAATAGCAGCTAAAACGTACAACTTGTGTTTCAAACTAACAAGCTGTTCAGAGTAGCAGAACAAATATTTGGTTGGACTGCAAAAATTCTGCACCATCATTTTTCTACAGCCACTGGTGGTGGCAGAGAACTTCTGCTTTCATACATTAAAGCATTAAAAACATTAAATACTTCTTACTGTTGCTGAATTAAAGCCACCAGCAGAGTACTATTGGTTTTCATACAAGTCAAATGATGGATAAAGGGAGTGGTTACTGTGTCTTAGGCAAAAAAGCATTGAGAAACAGGTACTGACTGAGGGTAGATTGATCCTACAAATGAATGGATCAATATGAAGACAATCAACAGAAAGGCAATATTGCCATTCGTCGTCATGCAGTTAGCTTTACCCTTTTCTTCATGAAATGGAAACAGATAGTACCTGCACGCATGTGGAAGACACAACTTTTTTCCCCTGAAGCTCTCACTTCAGCAGAACTAAGTTCAAATTAACAGAGAGCTGCTGAGATGAATCAGTCTGGAAAAATTCAGAAAATATGCTTATTAACCATTTCTACCAGAGCATGCTTATGTTCCGCTCAAGTAATAGCCCAGAACTAGAGAGGTTCCATTACACATGTAGTTAGTGCCCATTCCCATTCCGTACAGAGACCAGCCAAGCTAGCTACAGAGTATAATTTACTTTTATTACAACCTTCAGTCTCTAGTCTCAATTTCTAGCCTAAAGAAAGAAGCACTGGTAATGGCTACATGGCTACAGCATGATTACAGAGATGCACAGTATTCTTGCTTTTTTTTTTCTGCCTTTTTTTTTTTTTTGCCTTTTAAATACAAAGCTTAAGAGAGCCATGCAAATAGTCTAACCCTTGGGAATGAAAGGTATGAACAGTGTGATAGAAACAAGTGCTGGTAAGTCTCATGTAACACAAATTTCTTACACTGATAAATTTGTTACCTGATAGCTTGAGAAGGTATATTTGAAGGTTGCCTAATTCATGACAAGAAAGTTGTTATTTGACAAACCTTAGATTAGGTAACTTCAACAGTTATAAGAGAATAACATTGCAGTTGTAATTAAAAGTTTTTCCAGGAAATTCTGTTTTCAGTTGTCAACAACTCGAACAGTGGAAATGCAAGAGGATATTAGAGTTACCTGGAAATGCAACACATGCCTGACCATGCTCGAGGACACATTTGGGATTGCCAACCACCCACAGCAGTAGTTCCACATAAATAGTTCACCATCTGTATTTTGGAAGCCAACCCCAATTACACTGTAGATATACTTAGGCTTCTGGATTTACAGCTAGACCTCTGTTGTAGAGCAGGTGAATACTTGCAACTTGTGGAGGTGAATGCTTCACACAGGGTTTACCAGGCATTTTCAAAACAACTGTATTTGCACACCATTCATGTATGGCACGCATTTGGAGATACTATACAGATGCAGCTATTACACTTTACAGATCTAGGGAGAGAGAAAATGAATGTTTTCTTTACTTGTCCCACTTCTTTCTTTTTTCCCTGAGAGACAAAACCATTTATTCTTACCAAACATGAAACCAATCCTGCTATATCAGTGCCCTAGTTGAGAGTACGGTCAGCAAATTCCATCTAGACTAAAAACTTTAAGTCCCTGTGGTGTGTCAAATTTCTGAGATTTTAAGCTAAAAATGAGTTTGTACAGATTAACTAGCTGGGACTTGAAGATAAAGCTGGCTTCTCTGAAAGAAATGTGTTTAACACAGTGTATTACCAAGTGTGCTTGATTCCTCTTTTATTCAAAGGAAGCAAAGGAGTTTTGTGAAAAGAGTCTTCAATAGGGTCTTTTCCTTTTAAAAGTGTGGAAGAGTTCCAGCCAGTCTGTAGCATTGGCTTGAACTTTGTTTTTCTCCAAAGCGAGAACCCTTTAGTTTTCAGTGGCTTCCACATTTTTTCCTCAGCTTTTTGTAAAATGTGCCAGTGAAGTCAAGTGAGTTGTATTAACTTAACATTTTTCCAAACATTCACACTTAGGACCAAAAAAGGGAATATTTAATAAACATAACCAGGAATATGTTGGAATGTTGATCTTCTGATGATCATAAGAATTTTCAGTCATAAGGTCTAATTAAATATCCCAAGTTGGAAAGGCTTCCAGTGACTGTTAGGTCTCCTTGTTATCTGGTCAAATATTTTTAAGTCAGTCCCAGTGCCTTCTGTGCCAAAGTTATATTTTTGATGTGAATAACACACATGCACAAGAGACTGCATTAAAATTCACGTAGGCTAGTGACATTTTGGCATCTCAAATTTAATCTGAAAGCATCAACCTATCTTTATGTACAAGGAGCTAACTGGCAATGAAACAGCTCTGCAGTGGTAATCATATGTGTTTGTTTATAACAAAATTTTTTAGTCTAAGAAAAAAATTGTCTGCATGGTCTAGTATGGGAATTTGGACCACCATTGCTGACATTCTTGAATTTTGATGGAATGGGATTAAAAAGAAATAAAGACATCATGTAAGACAGTTTTCCAAAAGTACCATGCAATGTTGTTATCCAATAATAAAGCATTTTTGCCAAGATTAGATAAAGACAACAAAAATGAAGCCCAGAGATAACAAATGAGTAATTAACCACTTCTTCTGATTAGGGGAAATAGAATTCCAGTAGCACGCAGATAATCAGAGCTGCTTTGTATTAACTGATAAAACAAAAAAACATTTTAAGAGCCAATCAGTGCCCTAAGGAGCATCTCATCTAAGTAGGCAAGTCAGACAAAGGAATAGCATTGTTTTAGAATTAGGGAACTGAGGCACAGAATTATTGTCTTGTCTGCAGCCAGTCTGTGGTAGGACAGTAATTGAATGCAGATCTCCTTACCACTTGCACATTCTCTATCTATATTGCAACTGGTCAGCTGAAACAGCCTTTCATTACTGCTGTCAACATACCAAGAATTACACAAGACCATGAACATTTCATATGTTTGCTTCAAATCCACTTCTCCTTCCATAGCATTTAAAAGCATGTAGCCAGTGAGCAAATACTTACCACAGACACAGTAAGTTCTCAAACCCAGAGAGCAGGTTGGAAGTTTACAGCCCATCTGGAGACTCCTCTCCCTGCAAAATTCCCGCTGACTTTCTATTTTGGACTCCAGTTTCCTTTTGCAGGATGAAATTTTTCTTTAAAAGATATTTAAAACATTTCCAACTTTTCTTCTGATAGCTGGAAGATGAAGCTTCATTTACTTTAAGCCAAGATATGCCTTCTTACTGTATTCTTACCGTACCTGTCCTCATACAGTGAACGGCACTCACCTGTCCAAACACAGTAACCAGTATCATTCAGAGAAAGAGTAAGAGCATCATAGCACCCCTAAAGGCTGTACATGCAGTTCTCAGCTGTACCAGCAACCAGCAGAAGCCAGGAATTAAGTCTATTTGTAAGTGTCAATATAGTCTTTGGAGAAATTAAGCAAGGAAATAACTACAGGAAAGTTTTCAGAGACCAAAGAAAATTACAGTCTGGTCACCTATCTGAGCTCATTCACTCTTGATAAAAGAGGCGATTCACAGTCAAACTCCACTCCTAGGCTCTAACACAAGCAGGACACAAGGTGTTCCCCAATTCCTTCCAAAGCAAAGCCTTTTCTTTTATAGACCTATGAAAATACCTCGCCCAGTGGGGCTTCACAGGCCTCCTGCAGTAAAAACAACTGATTGCCCAAAGTCAGGCCATTTGCTTTACTAAACACAACCTTCTCCAAAGCATTTTTATGTTACACATTTGTGTATTTTGTTCATATACATCTTAACCTACTGGGAATGAGGGAGGAGAAAGCACGTAGAGAACTAAGTGTGAAGGCCTCCGTTTGCTCACAGGACAAACAAGCAGCTATTTAAGAACTTTGGCACATGGGCAGTGATATAAATAGCATTTCAGATGCTTAAAATGAGGAATAGTAATAATAATAAGTAAAATCAATAGAGAACATTTTGGTCTCTGCTTCTCTTTGCTTGAAATCTAGAACTCACTTGACCTTAATTTGCATGACAAGAAGCTTAGGGACAGCACAAGGGAAATTTTACCAATTAGGAGATAAATCTATGATTCCTTAGAAACCTGGGGGTGCCAAATCAGTATTTGTTACCCTCATAGCCTTTGGGGTAATGCTTCAGATACAAGCTTTAACAGAGGGATACTATAGGATATGCAATGCATAACAGCAAGCCCCCACATGGCTTCTCTAAAGAGATTACTTAAGCTACAAAATATTTACTAACACTCAGTGTTTGCTGGTGCCCATGGACACATTCAGGTTCTTTCAAGTCATGCTAGTTCATAGAAGCGTAGAAACAGAATGGTTAGAGTTGGAAGGGACCTTAAAGATCATCCAGTTCCTGGGCAGCGACACCTCCCACTAGACCAGGTGGCCTTGAACACCTCCAGGGGTGGGGGCCTCCACAACTTCCCTGGGCAACCTGTTCCAGTGTCTCACCATCCTCACAGTAAAGAATTTCTTCCTAATATCTCATCTAAATCTACCCTCTTTCAGTTTAAAACCATTATCCCTCATCCATTATCAGCACTACACTCCCTGATAGTCTCTAGTTCTTTGATCCCAACATGTCCTGTGGCAGGGAGTTCCATAATCTAGCTTTGTGTTGAGAAAATATATTTTAAACAAATATTGGAAAAAGAAAGAGAAGAGTAATTTGTGCTAGCTTAAATTTTATGTCTTAAAAAACCACCCTACCCCCTTCTTCCATCCCCTTCCTAAGGAAGATCAAGGGATGCCCAGAATCTGGGTGCAGGGCTGAGGACTACATGAGACAAGTTCTTGTTCCTTTTTTGCAATTGCAAAGCAATGAGTAAATTGCAATGGTCATGTTCCATATTATTAAATACATAATTAATATATCCTTCTGCTGTCAGCATCTTACATCACCAGAGGAGGCAGGATTTAAAGGTATAACTGTTTGCCATAGCTGCAAGGCATTAAGATATTACAAACTCTATAATATTCTTCATATAGCGGAGAGGGAGACCATGTTTAACAGTGCCCTCTCGTGACTGATGGAATAAAACCCCCTGGTTACAAACCAGGTGGTCCGCTAGACGCGGTGTCTTACATCGGCAGAATGCTTTGAAAGAGGAGATGTAGGGCAGCGTGTAGGTGAAAGCTAGTTTTCATTATGGATAGCGAATGAATTAACTATAAATAAAATCATTCCCTGCCTAGACAACTTCCAAAGCAGCAACTGGCTGACAGAAGGGATCAGTGAGCTCCGCCTACCAGAAAATAACAACAATCAGAGTTTTCTATGTGACAGTTATTATTATACTCTTAGTAGTTGCAGAGGACAGTTGCATTTTTAATGCGACACCTAGGAAACGTCTTTTTTTTGGGCTAATGAGCTACTTCACGTGCCTGCAAGCCTGGCACAACATCATCAGCACATGCACAGCTGAATTTTCGTTCCTGGAGTTAGACCTTCTCCTCCTTCAGAGGAAGGGCTCCCTTCTCTGCTAGAAGCAGAACAGGGCTCCCCAAGGAGAAGGAAAGTAGATGAAAAGCAGCTGACTCTGCCACGTGTTCACCCTTAAGCTAAGTACAGAATGACTTCAGAGTGTCCCTGAACTTTTGGGCTGAAAATGGCGAGAGACCGAGCACAAAAATGAGTAACAGCCCAGAGATACACATAGTACCAAAAAGAAACACAACTAGTTTTTTCTCAGATCTTTCTCTGTTTGTCTTCCTGGTCCCACCCGACACGCTCTGTGTAAAATACACCGTGTCTGCTTGCACTCGCTCACAGCACTGCTCTTCTAGTACAGTGTCACTGTGAATTACAGTTCCAGGGGCAGCTTCTTAATACCAGCTGTGCTCTTCCTTTCACCCATGCTAGGAAAAGAGGCTTTTTAAAAATAGCTTAATTGTCTTCCTTGCAGCAGAGAATCTGCAGACATCAAAGTTGGCAGCCCTGCAGTGAAACATTGGGGATTCAAGTCACCTCTGATCAAAAGAACTACTCTTGTCACGGGCTGCTTTATGTCCTTGCAGTACCTAAATTTTTGGCAGCCAAATCCAAGTGAGTACACTTACAGTAAACACTCTGTTTTGACGCACCATTTATGCAGCTTGGTGTCTGTTCCAAGCTGCGCCAGCTCTGCAGGCTGCCAGCCCCAGCCTCTGTGGCTGATCCCCAGCCCAGCATCAGGACAATCTGATCCCTGTCATGCTCTAGTGTTGGTTCCTCCTCTGCATCACAGGATGCGTTGCTGGTTTTCGGCAGATAAGCAGACCGATTCCCTGGGCACCAGACTCATAAAGCTTGGGTTGCTGTTTATTTGTATTTCTTGACCAACTGCAATTTCAGATTCTAGGGGTTTTTTTTCCTGCAGAGGGGAAATTTATAAGAGATCTTGACTGCCTGGATTCTTTAATCTTAGACTACATGTGCATTCTTGCAGCAGGTTCTCAGGGCATTTATAGCTCTCTCTCTTCTATCCAACTTGTAGTACACAAAACTTGTAGTAGCTTAGTTATCTTCTTGTTCCCCCACTTCTGTCACATTAACTTGAAATCAGACAATGAGTTCAAAAGTCATTAAGGGGACAGACAGATACCAGAATCATGTAAGCCTCATTTCCTTAATAAACTAAATTAACATTTCAGATGGTGTCTGGTTCTCATTGCTCACAGTCTAGACAAAGCAGGCATACACAGGGCAGGCAGGGTATTAGAGCTCAAATTTATTTTTATCTTTGCTCCATTTTCACAGAAAAGAAATTGTAACTTCACAATAAAAATAATTTTAAGTGGTTTGGGGACAGCTCAAGAGAATGGTTACAGAAATAGTAGCTTTTCATTTCTGTGTTTCCAGATTTATTCCAGTATAGGACAATACTCATCAAAAGTCAGGAGTGTCTAAATGCAGTTCTCATTAGATGGATACCCACTGCAGACAGCAATGATTGATTTTGATTTTGATCCATTTTGATTTTTAGAAGTGATCTCTAAACTGTCTTTTGGGGCTAATCAATCTTCCCACTGGTTCCAGATGATGAACTAAGATATTAAAAAGTAAATATGTAAAAGTTGCAACTAGGTCAATAGGTGTATGTGTGGTGGTGGGACATGAGCAGTAACTTGCAAATTAATGCTGAGTTCAAAATGGAAAAAAAAACCAGGGGGAAAAGCAGATAAAGGAGTAGCTTTGAAGTACACTCCAATGTCACAGCTGAAGGACTCCAACATCAGAAATAAAAAAGGAACATAGATGGATATTGCTTTATAAGTGCTCATAAAAACTGGATGTGCAGTGAGACAGCTATAATACGCTGAGTGCTGTGAGTTAATCCATACTTTTTTCACAAGAGCACTGAAGCTAATACATACTGGCATTAGCTTCGGTAATTACTCTATGCAGGTGCGTATATTTGCTATGCCTGTAGCCAGCTTTGATGCTGCTCCAACACAAGCTGTTAGCTGGGAAAGGCAGGCAGCTGTGGGTAGGTATTTTGTACCTGGCATTCATTAAGACATCCACTATATATCCCTGCTGGAGGAGCTGGAATTTGGCTCTGGTGAAAATGGATTTTGTTTCTGGAAGTGCTTCTGGTACAGAAAACTGTGACTAATGCTCTGTTATTCCACCATAAGGATTAACAAAATATTAGAGTCTTTTAAAAACAATGTTGTGGGTGTAGGACTTTTTTGCCTCTAGATGCATACATGTATAAATATACATATGTATATGTGTGTGACTGTCTTTAGCACTAAGGCAAGATGTAGTCATTAAGCAGAGGACTGAGATCTTTCCAAGACCTAATCTGGAAAAAGGCTGCTAGTTTGCCCCTCTGTCCCCCAAAACAGACTAAGTGTCATTGCAATGCAGATGTCAACTCTGACTAGTATTTTAAAAGACAGTTCTTTTGAATGAGCTTGAAGTATTTGAAGATGGATGGCTGTGACAGCTCAGAGGGCTAAATGTGGTTTTGGTGAACTACAGAAATAAAAGAGCGGAGCAGAGCAGGGCAGAAATATCATAACCAGCAGATTCTTCCAACAAACAGTATTTTCAAGCTTTTCCCAAATTTTCAGTTATGTACTATCTACAGCTTGTTTACATCCCTAGGCCTCTGATGTAATTTCATCAGGATAGATGTTCTACTGGAGCATTGCAAAATGTCTGCCATAAAGACGAAGAAACAAAACCAGGCCCAAAATAAGACAGTAGTAAAGATGTGAGATCCAGATGAATTATGGTAATATATGGCTGTTTATCAGTATGCTTGCTCGAACAAATGAGATTCAGTATTTCTCCCACACTCAGTAACCTACATCTACACAGAAAATGTCTCTTGAAAGGTATCTTGATGGGTTTATGAAGCGGGGTGTGGGGTTTTTTAAGATCTAGAAGTATTTCTGGTACATCTTAATTATTCTTAAATCAGATAATTGCTCAGACTACTTAGCTCACAAGTAGTAATAATTTAGCACCCTCATGGGCCACCTTCTCAGAAATTACGATTGTTTCAATAGAAGGAGCAACGTTGCTGACCAACAACAGTTTCTAGATAGGGGTGAGAAGCAGAGAAGAGGAACAGACGTTCCATATGTGAACAGAAAGTGTTGGTCTCCAGACTTGCCAATTCCCAAAGCTTTTGTAGACATTAAAAAAAATCAGTTACAATTTTACCCCTTAATGAAAAAGAGAGGGGCTTCCTACCAGCTGTCTTTCTCTGAATACATACAAGTTGGAAAACATGCTCGCTTCAGTTGAAACACTGCATATATTTCACCCTGAAACATCCAAAAGGCTGGGGTTAGAAACAATCAAAAAAGACTCCAAAATCATCCCCCCAAAATAAACTGCAGGAAACCCCCCCTCAGCCTATATGTTCTGCTGACAGAGTTTCATTTTCAACTGGAACTGTTTGACATCTTTATATGTTGCGCATATTGCTTTTATCCTGGAGTACGAGTTCATCAGTAACATAAATGTGTCTCATGTTAGCTGAAATTGGAAATTAGAAGTAGCCTAGTCACATCAAAGTGAAATGTTTTCACCACAGATTTGCAGCTCGAGAAACATTTTAATTTCTTTACTGCAGGCTTACAATATATTTTGATTTGGGCGACATTCTATATCTCATCTTCCCTGCTTTTAAATGGAGGTTCTAATAATAATTAATTACACATATTCTTTGCCTATTTACTAGACTTTCAGGACTATAAGATTTATGCTGTCTTTTTCTCTATATGTGTTCCTCATCTTCTAAAACAGAATCTAGTTTGCAGTCTTTTAGCCTCATAACAATAGGAATAATTATGTTGACTTCACAGAAAACCAGCCTTAATTAATTAGCAGAATAAACTAGAGACTCAGACTCAGATTGGACTTTTATTCATCAGCAGAGGCATTCAAGTGCTAAATGATTTGCAACAAATCTTGTAATAAAAGCTTTAACAGTTTCTCCAGTGCAATAGATTTTTTTCTCTGAGAACATTTCAAAATAATTTGTTAGAGGTCTAAAGAAGTGAGCACATGAATGAATTAATTTATTCATGGAACTACGGCTTTTAAGAAGTTAATCTCATTAAGGCAAATGTAATGATTGGTTGAAAATAACAAAATAACAATCAAATAGATCTAAAAATACTTGCTAAGCAAAAAAAAAACCCCAAAACATACTTTCATTATATATTGAAAACTGTCTAAGTACTAACAGATTGTTGTTAACACAGCTCTACCCGAGGTTTTAGGCTCTACAGCTGCTATTGGAAAGCCCATTTCCTCTTTACGCACAATCCTTATTTGAGGCATCAGCTTTGTCCAGAACTCGTTTGGCTTCCATAAAGCTGAATAACAAATTTTAGCATTTTTATGCAAGTAACATCATCTGCTTTTAATGTGGCTATGCATGTGTGCAGTCTAGAGAGAAGATAATTAAGAAGGGCCAGTAGGATTGTGAAATTGTGTATGGTACCAAAGAAAGCATGTCAAGCTGTCCCATTATCTTGCCTACCAGTACAGGACTACGGAATATCAACTGAAACTTCAAGGCAACTTATTTACAACTGAATGAAATACCAATTGTTATCACCAAATAGAAATAGCTTTCAGAGTGTTCTGTCTTGTATCATTGAAGCCAAAATGCTATGAGAATTAAAAAACCCAAGTAACTACCTGTTTGTGTATTAAGAATTTCTCTAATTTTGTTATAAATTGTATGAGCACATACAAGATATAAACTCATGGTTCAGGATTTACCACTGTTGGCACAGCAGCACTATAGGCAGACTGAGAGTTCTCTAAAAGACAGGAAACATAGAGGCTGTGATGCAGAGCCACACTTAACTTTAAAAAAATATTTAGAGGGAGAGAAAACAGAAAAATAATTAAGTCTTAAATTTATAATACATTGGGAATTGTTGCAAAGTGACTAGAAGCAGATCTAAAAAAAAACAAAAAAAAGAAGGAAAATGTAGTTTTGGAAAATATAAATGGATCGATCTAAGAGCAAATAATCTTGTCAAGGAAAGAAGGAGCTTGGGAAGCTCCACTAGTAAAAAAGAAAAAGCTTAAAAGTTTTGCTGAACAATGTAAAGAACAGCAACGTGACATGGCAACAGAAAATAAAAATGCAAAATAAAAGGAGTAGTCTGGAGAAGTACCAGGTAGTGTCACTGCCAAGGGAGGCCTGGTTGCCTATATGCCTCTGGGACAGCTGTCTCTGGAGCGCCGTGTCTGGGTACGGGCACTTCATTCACCGCTGCAGGGCTGACATCCTGAAAGCGTATCAGAGGAAATTGTGTAGGGGCTGGAACCTGACTCATGAGCGAAGGGAGTAAGTTAGCCAGCAGTTTGGGTAAATTATGCCTACTGGAGCAGTCAAACAGTCACTAACAATTCATATTTAAGTAGTGTTAGATGATGACAATGTGGGGCTTCCTGATGTCACTGGTTTTCTCTCCTCTTTCTTCTGTCCCTTGCTCAAGGGCGTTATTAACATCTGGCTTCTCTGTGTCTTGGAAGGTGATGCCACTAGTCCCCAGAATGACCTTTACAGACTGGCGAGAAATTATAACATCTCCCAGCATCCCAGATATGCCTTGGATTGCAGGCACCCAAGGGCATTGTATCTGCACTACCATTTTAATTAGATTTGATGTTTCCAAAGAAACAGCATACCTCATGCTTGCTAGAGCTAACCGGAATCCTTCATAGGACCAGGCACGCTTAAACAGAAAACAAAGGCATTCTAGCAACAATTTGAAAATAATATTACAGAGAAGCCTGAAAGTAATAGAGTATAAATTGTGATGACACCTAACTGTGAAGTTGTCCCTCAGGTGTTTCAGTGACTCATCCATCCTGGAAACGGAAAGACAGATGATCTCACCAGCCAGCTGTCTGCTGCTGTCAATTGTGCAGAATGTTTTTTCCTCCTATATCTACAAAAGCAAATTTCTCCCTATCTCGTCTGATTCTCTCTCTCTCTGTGTCATCTGTTTTTAGTCCCAGCTTGACTTTCACTGCCATTCACTGTCACTGTAGTAAGTTGGGCTCGAGCAATGAGGGAAGAAATGGTATTCCTAGATAGGTATGTCTAATAAGATAGGCAGTACTATCTTACCTTGCAATCTTTAGAGCATTCATTCATGCTTAAATGACTTTTCAGATGATCCGAATGATTGTGGGACAGCTACAAAGTTTCAAAAGTCATATAACATAGCAAGTTTTTACTGTATGTATGTCTTACAAAACTTACAGTCTTCACTTTGCTTTGAGCTCTTCAGGAAAATTGCAGATGAAATCTAATGATGCAGGCAGCAGGTCCAGCGTCAGAGCTCAGCAGGGCAGGAGAAAGACTTTTCCCGGGGCAGCTCCAGCTCTACATGGGAATTTCTCCTGAGGGACCAGGCCCATCACAGTCACCAACTCACACCTTCTCCAGATATGCCTAGGGCATATTTTAAGAAGCTTGTCTTTCCCCAAAACATATAAATAAGTTGAAAAGAAAATAAACAGGACAAACCTCAAGTATCTCTGTTAGTAGTAGAACTAATGAAGCATGACTTCCTACAAATGTGTTTGGTACGTCCAGTTCTTAGGTCAAAAATTGCACGGCAGAGCCCCACCCACTATCAGACAAACCATGCAATCGCACAAGGCAAAAATGCTTATGAAAAATCCTGCTGAAAACTGGAGTTTAGCAAGACGTTTAACAATAATTCCTTGCTCAGCCTAATTAGAAAAAGTGACGATATTCAAGGAACTCCTCAATAAAAGTAATGTGGGTTTCTATTACTAGATACAGATTATAGCTAGTGTGGAACTGAAAAGGGTAAGAAGGATTTTTCTTGATTTAAAAACCGTGCCTCAGTTTCATATCTTTTTGGATTGTGAGTAGCTTCACTAATGAAGTATCACTCCTTGATCTGACTGGAAGCAGATTCAGAACGGCTGTGCAAAGGCAGCCCTTTAATGTTATAATAAATGACTGATTTGAGTACGTTTCTTACTAGCTAACTGCCTCTTTTTTGCAGAAGTACCAGACACTAAAATCTGCATTTGTCACAAAGTCTCCAGTCTTTGATCATTTATATTAACTTTTTTAGTGTATGAGAAAGTGCTCTCTTGTAGGAAATGGATCAGGAGATGTCATCTTGGTACTGATCCCTTGGGGGAATCGATGATAAAGAATAACACAGCAATTCTGACTTAACCAACAGAACACACATATAAGGGTTGCACAGACTTCAGTGTAGTGATTATCACTGGTTCTGCTCTATCTGTAGATGAAATATGTGCTGCCTTCAGCAAAGGAAGCTAAAGAATATGGAGTTAAAACTTTCTCCTTAATTATTCTGGGATGACCCTTTAAGTCCTTTCCTGCCTGTGGAAAAAATTACTCTTCATTAAAATCTGGATACCCCTCTAGGAGTAGTCCTACTATTCTCTACATCAATGGAGGCCTTCAGTAAATACATTGGGACTGAAGCATTAGAATATTGCAATTTATTATCAATTATGGATGGAGTAGGAAGAACAAGACTAACTGCAAGCTTAGATAAAGCATCCCTTCAGCTATTAGTGTCTCTATTAAATAGTGTAAGCACTGAACAATCTGACAAATACAGGTCCTGATCTAAAACGGAGAGGCAGAGTGCCTTCGCAGGCTTGGAGCCCAGATGCTTACACTGATCTCAAGCACACTAACTTTTATGAGCATTCTTTGGGGAACTTGGCTTGAAATTTAGTGTCCCTGGAAGTTAGAGCCATGATTTATAACGAGCTACCCACAGACATTCAGATGCCATTATGGTAAGAATTTGTTTCCTCCAGTGGGTAACCGAGGAAGACTGTTATCCCAGTATGGGTTGCATTGGAAGGAAGATGGGAGCAGAACCATGTACAACATGATATTTGCAAGGAGAGAAGTACAGCAGGAAGGAAAGGGAGAGGCTTTAATATGTAAGTATAAAGCCACACATTAGATCAAGAAATGCACAACTGCTCCAGAAAAAATGTGCAATCTCAATGTTAATGGAATGATGTTGCCAGATTTGATCAACCAGAAGTGCAACGATGCACAGAAAGAATGCATTAATTGTAATCTTGATTTAATTGTCAATATTTGCAAGAGGTGGGCAGGAACAACAAGGCTATCATTAATGTCCCCTTAAACTGTCAGAATAACTCCTTTAGAAACTAAAATCCTGCAAAACCACAGACATGAAATCTTTAATGACTAGGCGCACTGCAAGCCAGACTGTCTAGAGCACAGGCTGAGAATGATCAACTTCAAGCCCTGTGACCCAAGCAATGAATCTTCTTGCAAGCCTGTAATCTTCAAAAGGAGAAGGTTTTTTGGCTAAATTTTGGAGCCCTGGCTGATTTTTCAACAAAACCTAGGCACTGTAAAATGACTTTCATTTGCAGTCCTCTCAGTTCTCTGTAAAAGGAATACTAGTCTTTTGGTATATTTAGGCTAGGTATGTTCCTGTTTAAATGAGAAGCTGCTTCGGCAGAGGGGATCAAACTGAAGAAGCCAACTGGGGTAAAAATTTCTGGACTTTCAGAAGTGGTCTCTGGATTTCAGAAGCAAAATGTTTCTCATTGTGGCTTCTCCTGTGGGATGAAATTACTGATGAAACAGTGTATTTAGAAGATGTGGCTAAATCCAAAGTAACCACTTTCTGCAGCATGGCTGGATGACAACAGCTTTTGTTGTAGCTGGGTAAAACTGTGTTTTAGAGATGCCCAGAGCTGTTTACAAAGGAAGAAAATTAAATCAGCATCAGATAACTTTTAGAAACGGTCCCTTTTGTACTGTCATGGGCATGAAATGTAGAAATCATGCAAGATCATACTCGAAGACCCTTAAGCAAGAAGGGTCTAGTAGTGCAAGCACAGAACTACGTCCTATCAGTTTTGGAGCCTTTGGTGGATGTTTCTAAGACGGCTGACAGAATAGATTTAAAAAACATCTCAGTAATTTAAAATATTAATGGTGAACATGTGTTGTAACTGCAGTTAATTAAGCATTGATAAAAGAATCTGAGCGTAAACAATTACACACTCCCTAGAATATTTCCTGAGTGGCACTAACAATAGCAGCTCTTCCGTACATGGCCTGAGACAGTCTGCATGAACGGTGTCTGAGGCTCCTCGGCGGGTTTGTGGTGATGATTCCTGCTCTTGTTTCCTCAGCCAGCTGCTAGGAGAGAGGCTCTGCTGTAGTGAATGCGCTCTGAGCCTGGATCTCGAAGCGGTGCTTTCTCAGGGAATGATCTTAACCCTTTTGTAAGGATTAGGGTCGGGCTATGAGATGGCAGAGACAAAAGTGGAGCAAAGACGACGATGGCATGCGAAGGAGTGTTTAGCGTGTGTTCACCAAACACAGTGAATGAATGGGGCTGGGCTGTGACTCCTTGGTCCGTACACACACTGCTGGCTATTGTCTCAGTCAACATCACGGTCGGCATTGCTGCCTACACTTGCAGAGGGAAGGCAAGGCAGGTGTTTGTGACTCCAAGCGGGGCATCTCGGAGGCGCCTTAAGAGCATAACAGTGGTTGCAGGACTCCGTTCAGGAACACTGCTGGGAAGAATTCACCTGGGAAGCTTGAACAGGCAAATGCCTGCATTTGCTCAGTATGTGATACACAGAGCAAATTGGATTGAGTGACAATGGATAGTCTTTTTTAAGAAAAACAGTAAATGGTTTTGAAAGAACTCACTTCAAACTCTGCTCTGAGCTTGTCATTCCTTAGTCAATGGCTGCTATGAAAGGAATCACTTCAACGCAAGCTTCAATACTTACAGGGAGGCTCCACCGCTCTCTCGCACAGAGGGTCATGGTTTCAAAGCTGGACTAGGTGGCAAGATTCCTGGGTGCTTGGTGTTACAGAGGGAAGGTAAAAATCAGTAGCCTTTAAATTTCAACCCCTGGCCCAGTGGCCACTGTGAGACATGAAAATGCCATGGTGAAAATGCTGTGAACTGAAATGCAAACTTTGGTTGGAGACAACACTAGCGCTGGAGAGAGCCCAATGTCATGGTGAACTGTGGCATCTCTGCAGATCGGGAGGAAAAGAGGATGAAGTTTGAGGGAATGCATGGGAACATCTGCACAGAGCAATAATTCTGTGTTGTCTGTCTGAAGTCTTGGGGGCCAGAGCAGAGTTCTTGGCCCTGCTTTGCTTGTGTTTCTTGGAAAGGGGGCGCTGGGGCAAGGGTGATGTTGGGATGATCTTAGTTCTGAGACTAACTATGAAAGAGAACTGGCATTCCCTAGGGTAATAAAGAGAACCTGAAACTGATGTTCAAGCTATTTATATTCTAGATTACGCCAAGAAAAATATTTTACACTTAGCTTAATGTCATAATTGCAAGTCCAAAACCATCACTGCTAGCTTCTAAATACAGAATAGAGTCTGGGAGGAGGCAGTAAGAAAATATATGTTTTGGCTGTATGATTGCAGCAGAGAAGTAGCCAGAATTTATCATGGGCTTGGACAAAACCAGGAGTCTTAAGAGAAATAATATTTCTAAGTAGTCTTTAGACATGCAAATGCTTAAAGGGCCTATAAACCACATAATGTTAACTGCAGCACAGATGGCCACTACGCTTTAGCTTGTTTAAGCCGCTCTTTTTCCAGTCAGTAATGCACCATTTTTACACTGTCTTTGGAGCATGGTGTAAAAACTTCAGTAACAGATGTTCACGTGCGAGCAAAAAGGAGATTTTTTTTTCAGCATGTGTCATTGCTGGTGAACTTGCAATACTACTGGTGTCACTTCATGACTGGGGGTTGTTGTGTGGCTGTGCACTGTGACTAAAGTCTTGTGGGTGGCCAGGACAAACATTTAAAACTGGAGAACCTATGGGATATTATTCTCTCCACTCTGTGTCCTGATAAACAGAATATGTCTGCAAAAGCACTTGGTTTTCAGTTCAGCTTGGTGTTTGCTTTTCAAACAGCAAGTGAAATCATTCACTGAAGATGCATTTAGGTATGACCACAGCATCTGCGTAGATCTGAAGTTCTCAGTTGACACAGCTTGCTTGCATACGATTTCATTCCTGAAAAAGATCACCAGGTAACTGTGGAACTTCTGTCAAGCATTGGAAGGGAAAGCAGTGCACGACCATGGGGACTGACTAACCTACATTTACACGAAGATAATCTGATGAATACTGCTCTGTTTACAGCTGCACCGTAGTTTACTGGGAAGCCTTTGAGGACTGCTGATGGGTATAATAGGGGATTGCCAATAACTGAAGGTGTGGACCGCTTATAGAGAGGTACCTTTCCCTTGCCTGCACTGCAGGAGTAGATGAAAAGAGCTGAAGTGAATACACTTGTAAAGACTGTTAAAGATTGCAGAAACAGTCCATTTTCATAGATTAAGAGAAATCTGGAGACTAAAACCCGAGAAAATTATTTTCTTCTCTACCAAAAAGATTTCTCAGGTTATGCACTATGTGTGTGTATATAACATACATGCACAAGTGTGCACCTTTAAAAAAAAAAAAAGCATTAAGTATTCTTACACTGAAGAAACATCTGATCAAATGTAATGCTAATTGAAGGCTGGGGGAAAGGACAGGTTGTTCTGTTCAGGCTCCTGTCTGGTTGCAGCTCGAATCGTAAGAACCATCATGGAAGTTACTGTCACTCTTGATTTCACCTTAAAAGCAGATAGGGTAAAGTAAGATCAGCAATAAGACCTCATCTGCTATTTGTTTGACTCCCCTGTACCTAGGGCTCTGCAAGCAAAACCCCTGACTCACTCATAATGCTAAAGACTACTGAATATCCCTGAATCTGGCTGAAGGAAAACTGACTCTAGGACTTTGTTGTGCAAAGAAATTACTGAAGGAATTCCCTGAATTTTGGGGCAGACAGACACTGATCTCTAACACTATTTGCATTATTCTTGATCAAGAACCACTCCAGATGTCCTGCCTGAGCTTAATCAGAAGCAGGTCATTAATGTGGGTGGTCCGATTTACCTAGGATGGTTTAGAGCTAAATCTGTGTTTGGACTGAATTATCTGTCATACCCACTTTAATACCCCAAAGCTGACTTGACATTCTCAACTCTTCTTGTAGGTTCTGGTGCGGTGGTAGATGTGCAGACCTGGCTGGCCCGTTCAAACTTGAATATTCCTCTGCCTTATTTGGGGAGATCATTGAAGTGACTAAACCTATGATTTTGTTTTTTCCTTAATCTGTTCCTCTGATCTAACCAGTCAGATTCTAACCAGGGAAATGTTATTTTCCCTTCTAAGGAAAAAAATTCACCCTCGTTAAGCATGCCTGTGTAAGTCAACGACTTAAGAAAGGTACTTGAGGTACCAGTAGCAATCGCTGTTATTTTGTGAAATGCACCATGAGCTGGAAAACCTTCCCTCCATACAGAGCTGAATGACCACTTGACCACAGGTGGTGTCCCAGGTAGCTTATTTACACACACAGATGCAGCACTGGCTTCACTTCAGCAAATAAGGCATCTTTGCTCCTCATGAAGTCTTTGATCGACTTGGACACAGTAGTAAGGCAGCAATCCTTTGTGCCTGCAGGGAGCTATCATCACCATTCCCCAGTTCTTTGAACGAGACACTGGATTATAGACAGTCATTGCTTCAGAAGTCAGAGCAGGGAATTATATATGGGTTAAACTCAGGTATCCTGGATTCTGGAGTATTGCCCAATCTTTTCCCTTTTCCATAAGGAAAAGGGTTCATAAAAGGAAAATGACGGTTAAGAGCTTGATGAAATGTGTTTTAAGAGTTCCTTTCCTTTCCACATCACTGGAAAGTGCAGATGTCAACTTCACAGAATACGCTTTGTAAAAACGAAACTCCTGTATCTTCTCTCTGTGGCTCCATGAAAAATCTAGAGGCGGCTACATCGTGACTGAAGTTGCAGCTGCTGAGCTAGTCTTTGGAAGTTAATCCTTGGACCAGGAAAGATGTTTCACAGCAGCTATTACTGAACATGGAACAATGATTGAATGTTGAATATACAAATTGCATACGTCCCTTATATTTGGAGGCTGATACAGTGATGGACAGAACCCGAACCAGCTTCACTGGCCAAGGGAAAGTTCTGCTGAATACTTGTTCAGCTCTATGATCAGCTAGCTACCTGTAATAAAAACTCTTCAGCCCAACTAGTTGCGCTTTTCTCAACTTGGCATCATAAGGGTCAATTGTAAATCTTTGTAAATACTGAAAACCCAGTATGAAATAACTTATTTATAACTACTTACAATACAGTGGAAGAAAATCTTAAGCTGTTTTTTCTGTGACCACGGGTGTTGAAGAACAGGCCTTCAGAAATGGAGAAGACTCCTTTTTGAACTGGCTTTGTTATCTCATGGCTGTTTATGCTATTGTTAGCCTTGCTCATTCAAACATCACCTCCTGGCTACAGAAACTAAGGCACCACAGCTGGCTGCCCTTTGTCTGATCCTTCAGCTGAGTGAGGTCCATGCTTTTCTGAGACAATATATCTACCTAAATTTAATTTTTTTTTTCCCTTCAAAACAACAGCAAAATTCCATGTGAAACACAAAAAATTACTTGCATAGTTGACACTGTGGCCCAATTCATTACTGTATTCTCTTGCCTCTTCCAAGCTATCCTTAAGTATCCTTAACAAACCTGGAACAGAAATGGAGCTTGAATTCTGTCACAAATACACTTCAACTCCTCTACCTATCATAACTGTCCTTCAGTTGTAGGGATATGTCCAAAACCAGAAGGCAATTGAAGATTGTATTGCTCTAACTGGAGTGCTTGGCCTGAGTGCTAGATTTATGCAGGTAAAAATTCTACCCTGCTTCGGAATAGAAAGTTATGGTTTTTAGCAAGTGTAAGCAGGGCTGGTGGGGAAACAAAGTTTGGTGTTGGAACCTAGCCAGGTAGCTCCATTAGCTAGATAAGACTGAAAAGCTCTTAAAAGTAGCGTGGAGAGGAATGTATCGAAGTTCATGAAAGACAGGGGCCTGAGGTCTACTAGCTTGCAACAAGGATGAATCCTAGTAACTCCAGTTTATGCAACAACAAGCACTTGTCATATCCTGGCTGGTGAAAATCAGCAATATGGGCTGCAGTATGAGCTACTTCAACATTCCAAGCATTGGTGTTGACAAAGGTGATGCCTTTAGTCCATAGTGATTTCTACTTTGTTACTGCGGGAATGAGAAGAAATAACTTTTAAGCTGTTGTAGGCACCAAAGATAAATATTTCTTTTTACTCAGTCACCTGTGACCTTATTTGCTATGTACTTCTGAGAATATGCCAATTGGAGCAGTCAAAATGTGCAGACTCTAGAATTTCCTTTATTTTCTGTAGGTATTATTTATAACATACGACACATGAAAAGAATGAGTTTGTAAGAGATGTTATCATTATTTATCTTCTATTAAGCCTTACCGAACACTAGAGCTATGTTGACTTCCACAGTTTCAATATCTTTATCTTGAGTTGAATCCTGGAAGCCCTTCCCACCTTTTAAAGACTTATTTGTTTGATCTTGCTGGCTTTTGCTTCCACAACAGTGCACATTCATAATGCCCATATATGGGAAATTTTTTATTTCTTTTAAAGTTGCTACAGCTCTGACTGCCATATCCAGGTACAAAACAAAGAACTATATTAAAGACAACTCCTCCTTCCTATTTCTTCTTCTTAGCTTGTCCTCCTTCTAAGAGGATACACATTACAAGCTGCTCTTATCTTACTATCCCCCAAAAGGTTTTCCAGTAGTCATTTCATGCTTTGATAGAATTAATTTGTAATGATGAATAGGACACAAGTAAGATGGTGTAACATCTTCCCCTGTTGAGATAAAAGTGAATGTAAATGCTCTCAACGTGAGAAGAACGTGCTTGCACATCTTGATACCACAGCTGCTTTATGCAGATTGCAACTAGCTTTGGCCAGGACAAATATCTTCCTTCGAATGGATTAACAGTCAGAAAACTGAATTAGTTTGTCTGCTAATGAATATTCTTCCAACCTTTTCTCAGCCTTCTTCCGAGTTTTAAACACTAGAATTTATTGTAGCTTGTCTCTAATCCACACAATAATAATAATTTAAATCTCGCTTTGCTTCTACACTGAAAAGGCTTGTAAATATTTAATTAAAATGTGTTTACTTTGATACCATCCACCTTATTTTGAATCTGAGCACGAATAGTGTGGAGAGCAATAAATCCAAGCCAAGCCTTAAAAGCATTCTAAATCACTGAAGTCACTATTTAGTCTAACTTTCCTTTTTCGAAGCAGGAGTGCCAGTTGGCATCTTCTGTAGTATGTGTTGTCTTCGTACCTTTTTATTGCTCAGTTACTAGTAACTAAAATAATCACAGAACTGCTCCACAGCACAATGTATGGATAGTGCCCTAACTTCAAGAAACTAACCACGGAAAAAAAAAAAATAAAATTCTTTAAAGTGGTAAAAGTTGAGACCTTTGTCCTACATGGAAACATAAGGGAAAAGGCCAGCACCAGGAAGCACAGTAATGTTTTCTAGGGAAAAAAAAAAAAAGTAACACTCAGAAAAAGCAGTCTTAAATTCAGGTCCTTATACTGCTGTTCCCTTTCCAAAGATATTTTCCCAAAAAACCCATGAGTCATGAAAAACAGCATCGCTGCTGAGGGTGTAAGAGGAACAGAATGGTAGCATTAACACCACCTTCCCATACCTGTAACTTAAAAACTTGCATGATGCATTTTCTTGACACCGAGAGCTAGAAAGCCCTGTCAAGGAGAACAATGGACTGGAATCATTCTCCTCTCTGCCCCCAGTCCTGTGAGAGCCAGTTTGGGTGACTCAGTCCAGACTCTCTGTATTTATGCCTAATAGATGTTTGACACCCCAACAACTGTGGAATTTCCATGACTTCTTCACACTGTATATTTTGGTGCTTTGCGAACTGTACTGGTTTGCCAGCTTTCACTAATGCATCAGACTATTCTGTGTTTATCTACTGGTACTATATTCTCTTTTACATTAGATAAAATCAAGCATCTGTAAAAACTATGACCTAAAACAGAATTGTAGAAAAGAGCAGAACTTTGATGGCTCTTTTCTTGCTCTCATCTGGACTCTCCACTTAACTTCTTTCTTCAAGTACAATATTCAAAACCAAAAATTGAGTTTTACCAGTGATGAGTGAAAAAGGATTACTTTATGTATTTTGTAGGATCTACCATATACTACAAATATGATAGCTGTCTTTTTTTTGTTTGGTGGGGGTTTTTTTGGGTTTTTTTTTTTTTTTTTTTTTTTTTTTTTTTTAAAAACATTATT
>VFFE01007717.1:1155610-1207762 GCA_008921705.1 Burhinus oedicnemus
CAGCATGATCCTGACTTATCAACTGTAAGTCTCAACATTCCTGCAGAGCTGTTCTGCAGCTAGCTCTTCCCTGGCCTCTACCTGTGGAACCTCTTGCCCATGTATGGTACCTGTGACTGTTCTTTGGGGAAGAAAAAAAAAATTACTAAACAAGGATTTAATTTAGCCTTCTACACCTATGTTCCTCTTAAAAAAAAACCAAAAGAACAAACAACAAAACAAAACAAACAACAGAACACAAAAACAACTTGAAGAGATCCACCTAGTCAAGGCAGAACACTTTCAAGTGTTCAATGCAGTGTTCAAGTGTTCCAACACAGTTCAAGGCAGCTCCACTTTCATCAGTTGAACTCCCACTTCTTGATTAAACTACACTTGGATTAAGAAGCAATGCAGCTGAATAAGAAGTCCTGCCCACCTGTTTCTTTGACACTGACACTACTTTTTGCACACCTTCATGGTGAACCAGAACAAGGAGCTAATTTCTTGAAATATATAGTCATAACCAAGGAAAATAACTATGCATCTAATTTTATAAGTCAAGTTATAATGAAACAAAAATCTCTCTTTATTTCATCTGTGACTTTAAATGCATCTCTCAATGCTCTCTACTATTTTGAAAAAAGCACACAGTAAAAACATGCAAGTGTACTTTACCATTTAATAGAAAAACTGTATTACTAACAGCACACCGATTTCTTAAAGAGTTATCAAGTGCTGTTCTAAGAATTAATTTTGCAATTAAAGAGTATAATTTAAAAAAAAAAAAGAGGCATTTATACCAGTTATTTCAAGTTGTACAAATCAAGGGAACCAGCACCATAGCTTAATGAGGAATAAATCCCATTCATAATTTAAACAACTAGGAGCAAGTAATTTCATACCAAGAAAAATACAAATATTCATATCAGTACCATACTTATTACCGTACTCCAGGAAAACCTAAATACACCCCATTTTGTTTCCTCGTACTCATTGTTTCATAATGCTATTTTGCAGAGTTCTTTGCAACCTAGCTATGTTGGCATCCAAGGCTGCTAAGCTATTCTTAAAGTCCTCTTCATCTCGAGAAGTAAAAGTTGAGAAAGAGGATGCACTCCACTCAGACTTCCCTGATATATCATCAAATAAAATGGAACTAAAATCAGCTGTTTCACTGCCTTTTTTGTGAGAAATCTCTTTTGGAAATAGCATTGGTACGTGAGAGTATGTACCAGGCTGAGGTTGGTCTGGTTTGTCTGTGAAGTCTTTTGCAGCTCCACTTGGAATGTCTTTTGGCCTCATTTGGACTTTGTGTCCTTCTGGCTTCGCTTTATCCCCTGTAACTTCAAGTGTGTTTTCCACAGTCTTTTTCACACTGTACCCAGCACTTAATTTATCCAGAATAGTTGGATCCTTTGCAATCTCACATCCATTTTGCTGCGCAGAGTCTGAGAGCTCGCAGTGGTAGTCCAACATCTTACAAGGCCCTCTACTTTGGGGTAGCGCACCAGTTCTTTCAGAGGTTGGCAACTGTTTTTTAGAGGCACTGCTAGTCAATGGAATATAAACAGTCTCATCCAACTTGCTTTTGTCATCTAGTAAACTCACAGAATCCCTAATAGTTTCTACATCTTGCCTCAGTGAGGTTGGTAGTATTCTGGCAGTTGATGTTCCTTCATCTGAGAATGTACTGTTTATTTTACTTCCTTCAGCAGCCAGCTTTTCATAGGCTAGATTTTGCATTTCTAATTTTCCACTTTTATTTGAGAATTGGAGTTCTGTATCTGTCAAAATATGATCCATTTCTAATTTTTTAAGGTAAGTCATTACTGAAGTACTCCCAGGAAATGGATCAGGTTGCATCTGGTTTTCATGGTCTTCCAAAAGAGACTTCGAGAGACCTTTTTCAGGTTTGGGTCTAATGTTGTCTACTGTGAGGTCAGACAGAAGCTTGGCCATACTGCCCTGCAAGGTTCTGTTAAGATAAGATAAATTAATCAGATTAACTATTTTTTTAGCAACTATTTAAAAAACCTTTTATATAAAACAAAAACATTGGATTTATCAGACTGCAGCAACGTTACAATTCTCTTTCTACATGTTGTCGTAAGACGTAGTATAAATGTGAACCAATTCCAAGTTTCTTGAATTTCTTTCTTCAGCTCAGAGAAATGTGCCTATAAAACAACTAAAATAACACAAACCACTGAAGTTCAAGATTATCCCCGAGTTACCTGCTTTGAATACTACAACGTAATTGATGTCAATTGATGTTACAAAGCACATAGAAAGTTATCAAAAACAGTGAGAATTTTTTCAAAATTATTCTTCTCATTGCATCTAAATAAAAAAATAGAATAAAAAATAATTCTCTCATTTTCTGCTTGCTACATCAAAAGAAACGAATGCATAAATGCTTATGTATGTAGCATATACATATACACATGTAATAAGACGTCACTATACTACCATCTGGTGGACAGTATAATAGTCATAGAAGTGTGTCATGTGTCTAAACTTGTACTAAAGAATTGATTAAAAATACTCTGCCACCCCAATCAGTATCAACTATAAACAAGACAGATAACAGTTTAACTTCCTGTCCACATCATGTCCAAACAGATTTTATGTACATATCCTCTACATGTGCAAAAAGCTATTGAAGTATATCCCAGCTTGCCACCATGTTCCTCATAAAAGACCATGACAAAATAAATTCACAGTAATAGTTCTAAAAAATTACAAGTAACACCACCTTTATTCAGTGATCCAAGAACTCCCACCTTTACCCATAATTAACATCTGGGCATAATCTACTTCAAATGTGTGTAGAATTAAAGAAAGGACTACTCATTCCCACAGGAAGACAGATCTTCCTGTGAGTTCTTCTCAAAACAGACCGATTTCTGAAACAGTGTAAAGAAAGGAAAAAAAAAAAAATCCCTCCTTAATTCAGGTTAAGATTTAGTTTCCAAATTCTACAGCTTCAAGGGAAGTATCAGTACATTTCAGGTCCGTGCACTTCACATGGAGCTCCTTATCGACAGGTCTGCTATCAAGAGTTAAAATTTTGCACAAGTTACAGCAGACAGCATTTTACTTTACAATAGAACTCAAGTCACGGATCACGACAACTTTGTTTTAACAAAATTAAAGCACCACTGTAGCAGAAGTGGCTACAAAGAGGTTTCAGCCTACATGACCTCCTGCCACCAAGATACTAAGATTACAATAATCCAAAGTACAAAAAAAACCCCAAAAAAAACAAACAAAAAAAAAGGCAAAGAGATGTCAAGAGGCAAAAAATAACTTAGCCAATAGTACCTGGTTAATTCACGCAGTCTGTTAACTTCTGCATCACGCTGACGTAACGTTATGCCCAAAATCTTATTTTCTTTCTCTGAAGCTTCAAGCTTAAACTGAAGGTTCTTCACGTTTGCTAATGCCTCTTCCACTTCTAAAATGACAAGAAGAGTTTACCTAATTATTTAAGTTTTGAAACATTAAATGAAGAATAAACAAATTCAAAACACGTACCAATCTTGAGCTTGGTGGAATGAATGTCATAATGCTGTTTGTTTTCAAGCAATTCTTCTTCTTTATCTTGAATATCTTTTGCAAGATGTTTATTTTCTTCTTTCTGACTTTCTATTATTTTAAGTAGTTCTTCATTTTTAGCCTGCAGTGACTCAAGGCCTTTCAGTGATTCTTTCAATTGACTCTGGAGCATCATATTCAAGGACTGCAAAGAAACTACTACCAAAAGTAAAACACAAACAGTTTAAGTGTTTTGTGTGGTACAGTTTGAATTTCTAGATCAAGCTAAGTTTTTAAAAAATCTTGGTAATACGAATTTTGCTTACAGATAGAAGAAGGGTTTTTTGAGGCAGCAAAATAAAATTCAAGCTGTCTTCTTAATTATCTAATACATCCTCTTCATTTAAGAGGCACATAAGGAAAAATAATCTGCTTGGTAGCTGAAGAGCTGAGTCTCACTATGTGGAGTCTCAACAGGCACAACAATCCATGCAAATGCAGTTGCACGATTAGACCCACAACAGTTCAGTTGCCACTAAAGGCCACAATAGATACTGTTATTATTTATTTATATATCTGTATCTATTTACATAAAGCTCTAACAAAAATGTCCCTAACAAGCATCATTCTCCATCAGTACTTTACATTCATAGTTGCAACTCTGCCCAGATGTCTTCTCACTTCTTTCTCGTTCCCCGAGTTGCTGATTTAATATTCTTAGTCTCCTAAATGTGAATTGTGAAAAAGCAAATTCAGAAAGTAGGTTCAGAACCACTGCATTTTAAATCAGTTCGGTAAGAAGTTGCTACTGAGAATTAAATGTTACAGAATGTTTCAGAAATATAAAAATGTTCTATTAATGCATTTTTCTTACATTCCTATTTTTCTTCAACACAAAAGACCCTTTGCAAGTTTTGGTAAGTATCTTTCCCCCTGTTCTGAAGTAAAGTGCTACCCAGTTATGTATTTGAGAGTTCCCCTGAAGTGACATTTTTGCATTTAAGAATACACTACAAAAAGAATAGAAGCAGGCTAACTATCTTGATACTGCAGTTTTCAGAGAGAATGATACAATGCTCCCACCTAGACAAAGGCCCAATCATGATGTCACTGATGCTACTAAAACATCAGTATTAACTGAAGTCTTGCTATGTGTCAATTATTTCTTTTTAAACTATATAGCCTTACCAACACACTTTTTTATATATAAAAACTGCATAGTCAAGAATGAAAGGGCCATAACACTTACACCGTAATAATGCTAAAATATGCAATTTAGAACAGACCAGTTAAAGACACTTCAGGCACATTTGCAGTAAATACAGAATCACTGATGAGTTACTAACCTACGCAGCTGCATATTTTCACTTCTGAGAGGCTGTAAAGCTAGTGCTATTTCAGCTTGTATATTCGTACTTCCCACTACAGCTGGGAGCAATGATACGCAGTCTTCTATTTCACTCATCAACCTTAACATTTCTGAATCATCTGCAAGAGGTGAGGGAAAAAAAGATCCCACAAACATATAAACCTGTAACATGACAGTAATACTTTATATGCAATTAAGCAATCTACAAAGTGATATAATAGTATCTACTTTTTTTTCCCCCAAAACCCCCTCATCTTTAATTATATTTACTTAAAATTTTTAAGCTTGACTATGAAAACTATGCTTTAGGTTCTTGATAAATCACAATCCACCCTCTCTCCAACCAATCTTGGTGGGACTGCTGTTGCAATCTGTCTACACTGCTCCCTTTCCTTCCTCAGGGGAAAACACTGTATATGAAATGAGAACAATCTTTATCCTAGCTGTTACAATAATGTTAAAATACTCCAAAAAAATAATTTAATACTTATGCAACACGAAGCTATTGAAGTTGTGGAAACGACTCTAAGATGTCACATATCATCTGACACATACAACTTCCAGCAACTGAAGTGCTCACTCATTTAACACAGCTCCTGTGATACTTGTTTGTAATCACCCTACTGCACAATGAAAATGGCCTCACCTTGATCTGCTATCAGTGCTCTGAGCTCTCCCAGAAGATATTTTACTGTATTAACTTTATGGGCTGTTTCTTCTGGACTTTCTTTTCTAGCTTTTAGAACTTTCTTCGCAAAACTTGTCTTACAGCTTGTATCTCTCACTGGGGCTGTATCAAGTACATTCAATTCATCTTCTTCACTGGCTGTGTCTTCAGTGCGTTCTTCAGAAGTATCCTCCTCCTTGTTACCTGAAGCATTATGTTTTGCTGGACAATGATGATGGCGATTCTGTTCAATCCTGCCGTTCATCATTTCATGTGATTGTAACAGGGCCAGGTGAGCTTGTATGCATCTTATCAAATCTGCTTCTTTTATCTGTTGCTCATGGTTTGGTGTCATCTCTCTGCCAGAAGATGATGGAATGAATGTAGGCACTGTAGCGTTACATGATGCACCTGACGCGAAACAAGGGATCACACTAGGAAGAGCAGTGGCAGACTGTATTTGCACAGCAGTAGTAGAAGCAGCAGAAACTACCGGGCAAACTACAGGTCCTTCCATCTCTGGCACACATTCATTGCCACCATCTACAGGAACACCCTGCATAAAGAATATTAAACAAAAAGTTAACCTGGATTTTTTTTTTTTTTTTAAATCTTAAAAAACCCCAAAAACCCAAAACTCCTTGTCTGACTCAATGTCATCTTGATCATTCTTTGCAAATTGTAAAAGCAACTACAAGTCATTGATTGCACAGTTTTACAGTGTATTAAGGAGTAATTAAACTGTAAATCTGATTTAATTATCTTTATCTTAAATATTACTGGCAACATTAAAGCACAGTTCTTTTTCAGCTGTTCTGTAAAGAAAAAACCTCAGCAGTGTTTTGGTTTTTTGCTTTATGAACACTCATTCCTTGAATAAGACCAGAACAGGGTAGAAAAAAATAAAAGGCAACACTGTTACCTTTCAGTATTTTACATAAATTAATTTCTTAAAAGTCAAGGACAGGACTAGCTACACATGGACTGCCTGCAGAGGGGAGGTAAGTCTACACTCTTATAGTTTCAAGATGCAAGCACTTTACCACATTTATCAAGGTGGCAGCTGGTACTCTCCATTAGTTTTATTCTATACCCTGAAATACATAAGTATTTTAAAATGTAGCTCTAAGATAATACATAGTGTATGAAGAAACAATCACCTTGATCATTGGCAGGGAAAAGCTACATATTGAGATATGATTTCTTTTATCAGGAGTTGGTTAATGATCCTAATGTGTGTTACTGTGAATGTAATTATCAACAGTAACGAATAATGTCCTGCACCTTCCATGTTTGCTGTCCATTACAGAATTCACAGTGCAGAAACAAGCAGCCAGTTGAAATGCCTCTAATTTCTTTTTTTTTTTGGTGTCTATATAAAATATATTTTAAAGAGCAGTATTTTCTCTCATTATTTATTCTGTTCATCACTAGGGGTTGAAATATGCAATTTTTTTTCTTTAAGGAAAATTATTACATAAACCCAAGAAAACCCACACTTGAATAAATGTATAAATAAATAGGCAGTGCTATTTTAAAATATTTATTAATAGTCAGAATCAAACTTTTACTTACTGACTGAGTAGATAAGGGATTAGCTGAATGCTGCAGGGACAGAGCTGATGTGGAGGTAGGTAATCGATAATGAAAAGCTGTAACATTTTGACATCCTAAAGGAAAATAACACTCATAGATCAGAGGAATTTTGGGCAAAACTCATACAGTAAAATAGCAGGCTCTACATTAACAGTTCCACTAACCATGGTTTGAGGTAGGAAAAGGAGTTACAGTAGGAATTTCATTACTGTTCTGTGGTTGTTGGCCAGTTATCAGAGACATCTGAGTTTGCACATGCTCGCACGGTTTCGGATGCATCACAGGAGAGTGTTGACTGCAAGGCACATGAATTGGTTGAACCATCTGATTCCGTGCTGCATTGGAAAGTTCTTTCTCAGTAGAAGGTGTGGTGGACAAGGCAAGTTTTCTATTTGATATTGGCACTATAGAGAAAAGAACGAAAAACGCAGATGAAGTTGTCTGTCTTCTCAATCTACACAAACACATTGTGCTGTCAGGCAGACTCTGGGAGGTTCCTTTGAAAAAGAAAACCAAAAGATCCTACAGCCTCAGATTCCAGTCAGATTTTACTCACCAGGAAATTAATCCATCTTGTTCCCCCCCACCCCCCTACCCCGACAGAGCAACCCAACCCAGTTGGCCAGACCGCTGTCCTTGAAGGAAGCGGAGAGATTTAATCCTATAGAAGGCCAGTTCTAAAATGCAGTTCTTAAAATCTCTGCTTAGCTGCCTCCTAAGCTTCTAGACCATTTGGAATAACCCATACCAAAGCACTCTCCAAGCCTAGTCTTCTTATGTTAGGTATAATTAAAACTCAGTATTTTTACAGTGCTGGAAAGATATCAGCTATGTGCTTACCTTCTACAGTTCACAAAAAAAGGCATTCTGCTACATACCTAGTCTACAGCCCCCACCTGTCTACTAGATTAGAAATCAAACAAAAGAAACTGGGTGGATAGAGGGAGAAACGCTAATAAAAGTGAAGCATTTCAACAGAGAGCAACTCAGCCTAGAGTACTCCATCTACGTTTCCATTCAAGCGCTCTGGCCACTAAACCATCCGAGTTCTTATTATTCATTGCAACACTTTCCTGTTTCTAGAAACTGATCTTTGAGAAAAGCCTGGCTGGACACCTAACTCTAGGACAGTTTATAGCCGTGTATCCTAAATGGAGACCAAGCACTGTAATGCTTCACTGTCCAAGAGAAATGGGGCACGGCTATTATCACTCTCCTCCACACTTCCTACCAGCTAAACTTGATGATGTTGCTATTTGTAAACGCAGTCGATTTTCTTCCTTGTACATGAAGCTCAAACATTTGTGAACTTCAGTAACTGTTTAGTAAACATTTAAGGTTTCTAAAAGGCAATGTGTAAAGTCTACATCCTTTTGTGGACCCAGCCCTGGATCAACCTAGAACAAACGACAACAATTATCTGAGGCCTTGCTGTATCTCAGTAAGTTGAGGAGTCTCTCTATGTTGTTTGAGAAAAGAGCTCAAGAAAGCCCACTTACCAATTTCTTTTCGGACGTGGGCAGGAGTAATGTTTTTTTTCAATGCTTTCTTCTTAGAAGTATTTCCTTTGGCTAGCAAAGGCTTGGAAGTAATTTTAATGGAAGTTGTTTTCCCAGGTTGTTTACGGATAGTCTCCTTTCCTAGTATTAGTCGACAGAAAAACTAGTCAACAAAACTAATCAAAACAGTCTTATAAAAAATAAAAATGTAACTTAAATTTTCAATGGGTGCAACCTGTAGCCTCATTTTGTAAGATATTCTTCAGTAAAGCTGCACAACGGTCAAGTCCATTATGAATCGTATCAACCTGCACAAAGAATACTGCAGTCAGAAAATAAATATCACTGTTTTCTTTCAGTAAACCAAGATACTGTTTCAGAAGTGAGTGTTCCCCACTCTGTCATTTGAAAAAGAACTGATAACCTGCAAAACCATGTCATTTTCCATGTATTACTTTGCAATTACATGACAGTTTGCAAACACGCAAATTTTGCAAAAAACCCCAAATTGTGTTCTTGCACACATGTCCATTTGCCAGATTTTATGTTTTGGTAATTGCATGTGTGTGGTTTTTATTCTTATTTCCATGTATAGTTAAGCTATTATTTACAGCCTATTTCTATTCTGGAGATAATTGACTCAGCACTACACAGAAAACAGCGCTGCAGCACTGACTCCATACAGCTCAACCTTTTTGGCACAAAACCTAATAAATATGGCTATCCTTCTGCCAGGGTCAGCTCTACTCCATAAACAGCATAGTTGAGTTTGAAAAGTATATCCTGTGCCTTAATGAGATTTGTCAGAGCCAAACTCACTGCACAAAAAGCCAACTTGCATGTATCTGCAAGATACAGCATAGACACTCTTGCTAGCTTTGCAGGAACTATTTCTAGTCCAGATGCAGTAGTATCTAAGTTAACCTGGTTTTCTTCTATTATTCAAGGTATTCCTATTTCCCTTCTCTTTAGATAGCAGAGGTGACTATATTAAAGTCATTTCATTACCTGATCGTCAGAGTCAGTTGAATAGAGAGAGCATCCAGACTCCACATCAGAATGACATCCTTTTCTTAAGCCAAATCTGAAAAAGTCAAATTCACTATTTATACTACCTCCTTAATATGCAGCAATGTAAAAAAAAAATATCTACTTTTATTCAATAACAGCAAACTAAAGTAAATTAATTTTATCAAGAAACAAAATATCTTTCTCTTTCTGAAAACTGTGGATTGCTGCAACAAACATGTTTAGCAAATATTAACAGCTTATGTCAAAGGAGAATTCAGTCTTTACTCTGTAACAGTCTTACATACAGCCAGTAACTATACAAATTCAATCTTTTATAAATAAAACATGCAGAGAGAGTCAACCCTGTATTTCTACAGGCAAAATCTCTATTCAGTTTGTGTCTGTCTATTCATGGGCTGCTTAGAACCTGGCCGTAGCGCTTTTCAGCTAAAAATGTTTTCTGATACATACAAAGAATTACTGACTAGTTGTGAGGTATGACAAGTATAAGGTTCTCAAATGCTCACGCCTATGCTCAGTCTTAGATAATATTCATGATTAAGGTCTTACTGTTTTCTTCCATTCGTTAATTTAGCTGCTCCAGTCAGCCTTCCAGAAGACAGTACCTGTTGATTACAGAAATATACTTTGATTTTCATGAAGTACTTTCTCAACATAATTGAAGACTACCATTGCCCACTAATTCCAAGAACTTTTGCTGAGGCAAATCAGGTAATTTACAGCTCTGCGACCAAGGAGGGGGCCAACTGCAGCCATTAGAGACTAAATCTTGTAGTTTTCACTTCACAAAACATACATTTACTGAATGAAACATCATTAATTTCCGCAGTGTTCTGTGGATACATTAATTCACTTAACGACACGGTCATTGGCTGGCATACAAACATACCTTCCAGACTGAAACCAAGCTCTATGAACACACACCTGAACTCTCTGGATTTTAAGAATAAACTAAAGTCACAGCACAAACCACGGATACACCAAGGTGGAAGAACCCCTGCACGGAAAACTTGCTGCGGCGCCCCTTAGCGACACACATCAGCCCGCGGAGCCCTGAGGAAGGGTCGCCGGGCTAAGCCCAGGAAAGCAAAGGCGTTCAGTGCCGGAAGGCCCCACTCCCCCTCAGCAGTCGTTACACTGACCGCCCAACTCCGCGCTCGGCGGGGACACCCCCTCACCCCCCTCCGAGCACATCAGGGGGCCAGAGAGAGCTGAGACGCGACTGCAGACCAAGAGAAGCTCCCACTCCCCCCAGAACCCCCGCCCCGCACGCACCTTGCACGGCCGCTGAGCCGCCGGCCCGGCCATGGCTTCAGCCGCGGCTGACGCGGGGGCGGGGCTACCCGCCGCCCCGCTCTGCCCTCGCCCGCCGGGCGCGCGCCCCGCGCAGACCAATCGCGAACCCGCTTGGCTGACGGACGGGACGGCCGTTAGGGGAGGGGCGGGGCTAACGGCCCCCTGACCCGCCCCGCTTGGCGGCTCCTCGCTGCGCGCCGGCGGCAGCCGGTGCGGGAAGGGGAAGGAGCGGCGTCGCGGAGCGCGGTTGGTGATTGGCGGAGAATGGGAGCAGAGGAGCCAATCGGAGCAGAGAAGGGGAATGGGCGGGACTAAGGCGAGCTGTGAGGCTCTCGGTGGGTGTGGCCGTTGGGGTGTGAGGGGCTGCGCGTTCTCCTCAGGGCTCTGCTCTCTTCTCTCGCCTTCTCCCCCAGCACCTGCCTCTCTGCTTAGTGAGGTTTAAATCACCTCACGTAGCAGGGTTTTCCCGTCTCAGTGCTGTCCTCCCACGGTGGGCTGTCTGGTGCCTTAGGGATGCTTTGGCAGCAGCAGGCCCTGTGGAGCTGGGGCTCCGAGCTCTCATAAAATATATGGAAGAAAGGGCCTTGCAGATGGGTGGCCACCCTGAAAAAAAATTGGGTATCTGCGTGGGGGACTGCTCGTAAAACTACCTCATGGCCTCAGCTTGCTTGTGCAGTCCGTGTCCTGCAAGTCCTCAGGGGCACAGAAGATAAAAGGCTGGTAGCAAGTCAAAGGGAGCTGTCAGTACTTTTGTGTACAGGCTAAAACCAGCAGTTCTTTGTTCCCCACCCTGGCTTTCAGCTAGCATTAAATCTTCTCTGGCAATCCCTAAAAACACCCGTGTACATGGATTGTACAGGATGGTGCCTCAAGTTTCACGCACAGACACAGGTGTATTAGTATTCTGCATGTCATCACTTTTATGAGCTGAATAAATAGACCTTCTGAAAACATAGCATCGAAAGCAATTACATTTACTGAGGCTGAAAATATGATTACATTACTATGTTATTAAGAGTACTATAGCAGAAGTGCGTATAAATATTCAACATCTGTGCTGTGTGTAAATTGTGTTGTTATTAGGTATCACTGTGTTAACATTTGCACTGAAATTATGCTGAACTTGAAGTAAAACTATATTGTGAAGATATTTATCATCTTGTCAAAAAAGCCAGAAGGGTTTTCTGGTAGGAATTTGGAGACTGCTTCAGTTTTTCTCTTTGAAAAATTTAAAATAGGAAGATCACTGTAATAGGAGAACAGCTGAAGGAAGGAATGCAAACTAGAAAAATGGAAGGAAATGAGAAGAGCTCAAAAAGATATGTGACAACTACCAAACCAGTGCCAGAACCATTTGTACACTTTTTTCTTAAGGAGTGTTATGGAAGTTTATGGATAAATTTTCTTTGAACTGATAAATGTGAGTGCAGCAATTGAAATAATTAAGGAAGAATCATCCCAAGTTGTTTAGCAACAAGTAACAGATACAACAAAACCAATCCCCCCAAACCACAATCCCATCCTTTGATTTGACAGATTATTTGAAGACACATAGAACAACACTTCATTTTTTCATCAAAAGGAAAATTAATACAGAAGGCTATCAAGTTCCATTCTTGTCAGCTGAACCATTTTGAAATGATGGATGAAATAGCAAGATTGTCTTATAAATAATTCTTAAAAATGCAACTGTAAAGATGAAAAAATTGCATAAAGAATTAAAATTCTCATGAAGTCACAGACCTCCAAGCAGTCAGTCTTTAAAGAAAAGCACAAGCTGTCATGAGACTTGTGGTAAAACTACGAAAGTTAGCAGCAGTGTATTCTGAGCATAGAGTTAGCTGTCAGAAGAGCCAGATATTTTTCTGACTGATATTGGCTTTCTTCATTGAAACAGTTTGGGGAATCACTGAATATCTCTGGATCTGTCTGGTTGTTACGGTAAAATTGTGATAAACCTTATTCTTTGTCTTACATACTGTCTTACTCTTCAATGTCATGTGCTGCATTCATTCATAATATTGTAGTTATTCATATCCATAATCAAGCTATGTTTCAGAGAGAAAATTAAATTCCATTTAAGTCCATTGCATTTCATTAAACCAATTTAATATTTTCTTCCTGTTTGACAGATAACTCACATTCCTCAAACATTTCCAGGGGCATGATTTTTGGATGTGGCTGAGGCCAGGTTTGCTCAGTCTTTGGGAAAGCAACCTGTGGTGATCTTCCAGGTTCCTGCACTATTTGGTGTAGAAATAATGCTAAAGGCAATTAAAAAAAATAAATCTGACAAAAGCAACATAAAAGTATAATGTTAAGCAGCATTGTCCTGAATAGATGAAGGGGACTTCTCAAATTTCCATGATTTATCTCAAATTTCATGTTGTGCCATATCTAAAGCATTAACTTATGTAAAGAAATAAGAATTATTGTTAGTAGGGAAGAATAATAACGATTATTATTGTTGTTAGTGAGGAAGAATAATAAATTATTTTTACAAATACTGTAGAATGATGTCCAAGTAGTGAAATAGAACCAAGTGTGAAGTGGGCTATGGTAGCTTAACACAGGTCATCGTGCGTTGGACCATCTATGCAGAAAAAACATGTTAGAAACTAGCTGAATATTAACTCTACTGTGACAGAACATGCTCTCCCTACCAGAAAATGGTTGACAAATTGGACATAATTTAGAGAATAGTGACAGGACCAAGGTAACACAGGACAAAAATACATGTGGAGGAAAGGACTCAAATCATTAACCAGGGAAAAGCTGCCTGAATTATGAATAATTAAAATATATATCTGGTTGTATTTGCAATCTTAATGCTTGAGGTGCTGTCCATGTTGCATGAAGCATCATTGAAAATAATAAAAAGCTTATTCTTAGCCTAAATAATTTACAGTTTAAGTTGAAATACCAGAGTGATACAGCAAACTGTATACAACTGATGCACTTAAAAATGACAAAGAAATATATATACTTAGAACACAGCTTTTGGGGACCAAAGATTTTTGAGGGGATAATTCTCAAATAAAGTAAAACAAAGCTCTTCTGTTTCAGGAAGGAGAGAAACCAAAATGAAGCTAATAAAGGCAAGAGAAGACATTTGCCAAACAATCCAGTTTCATCAGAAAATGGAACTTTTTCAGTACCTACCAAGGAAAACCAAGTCATGTTCTCATTCAGTGTAAGTTCTGGAAGTCTCCTGCTAATGAGGTCTAGTGATTTAATTAAGTACTAACCTAAGCATGATCAAGCACTAGC
The DNA here is from genome assembly GCA_008921705.1 of Burhinus oedicnemus. Lineage (NCBI taxonomy): Eukaryota > Metazoa > Chordata > Aves > Charadriiformes > Burhinidae > Burhinus > Burhinus oedicnemus. The sequence continues at coordinate 1,169,859 of VFFE01007717.1, forward strand.
ACAAACTAATATTAAGCTTTCCTCTGAATGGGTTACAACCAAAAATTTGTATGGACTTAGCAAGTTAGTAGTTCACAAAATTAGGAGCTTTTTATGAGACAAGTAGGCCAAGAATATCAGCGATAACTGGTTATTGTTGAAGAATATTTTGGCAGGTGCCCAAACCCTATAAATCTACAATTAAGGAGTAAAGCTACAACTTCACTAATGGAAAGAGAATGAACAGGTTTTTTTGTTTATCCACCTATTCTTCAATCTACTAATAACAAAGAGAAAAGGGGAGATGAATAGCAATGAATATGTAGTTAAGAATACAACCTACAGAAAACGGGTACTTCATTTGTCAAAGACAGGCTTAAGGGATGTCTTGATCACAGTAAAAATACTATTAGGGGAAGCAGAAATTAAATAGAGAACTTTTCAGTTTGATAGGTAAAGATATAATCAGGAGATTAAGCTGGATTTTATGGACCCTAGAACTGTGGTGCAATTTTAAAATAGGTTTGAAAATAATCTACAAAGTGTTCTACTAGACTTTCAGTGTCTCAATCAAAGATATGCTTTAGTTCAATCACCTGTATTGAGAGCTGTAGCAGGACCCACTGCTGGAAGACCCATGATCTGTGTGGTTCAGAAAGCCTGTCATCAGATTTTGATTTTGTGATATTTTTGGAATGACTGCGTGTATGAGCCATTAATTTCTTCTTCCTAATATGTAAATATAGTGGGAAAAAGCTAAAGAACTTAGCTTTGGCCTGTCTGCCCACATTTAAGTGAAGCATCTTACGTAAAACACGTTAAATGCTCTTCACTTCGAGAAGTTCTCACAAAGCCAAGATCATAAGGATATTCAGTTATGACTTGTAGGAAGCATCACTAAGATTCAAGCTGTTTTGACCTTTCTGAGCTGATGACAGTTTAAGTAACAATCCAGAGTTTTCAGAAAGCTGCTGGCATTATGCTGCACAAAATACTTGTGCATGAGTTTTGAATCCCACAAGATGGCGCCACGTGAACATAAAATAATAACTGCGTTTAAACCAAGAAGGGACTCGTTATTTCCTTGAGATAAATCGATGCACATTTTTGTTTAAGTAATATTAGGACAATTCCACTGGTACTTCATAGAATCTTTGACATATTTGTCTTTTTTCAGGCAATCCTACTGACAAGAATGATGTTTTATTAGTGAAAGTGTATGTATGAAAATAGTAATTTTTGGCTAAAACTTCATGGCACTATTTATTTATTGCTCTACTAAATATAAAATCTAGGTACTTTCCTGAATCCATAGTGATATCTATGACTGCATTTGCTGTGTTGTCAACATTAACTGGTAGGCTTTTACATTCTGGTTGCTTGAGGTTATTCGAGAAGACTGCACTCTGCTTCCCATACAAATTGATTATCAATTGTCATTAGATCCAAATTCACTACTTGCCCTTTGGTTTTCTTAGTAACTGAAAACACATGTTATGGTATTAAGTTTCGCTCATATTCTTGGATTTCTTTGACAGAGATTGTCTGAATATTAGGTAGTGGTGAAAAGATGCTGCTCTGTTTCCTTTGACACAAGAAGTTTGCACCAGTCATCTACATTAATTAAAAAAAATCAGCGTGACTGAGGAATACCAAGACAGAACCAGGATACTTTTAATCAGTCATATCTGCTGAGTGATGCTGGACACAAAGGAACTCTTTTGGGCTTACCCTCACAGCTACAGCATAGCACTGCAGAAACAGCTTTAGCAAATTGTTAGGTGATGCTTACAGCCTTTGTCCCTGTCTCTCCAGCTATCTTCCCCAATGCTTAATCTGTTGCGAATTGGAATCTGCTGGAAAGGAAAAAGCTGGAAAAGAGCTTACCACAAATATTCTTGCTCCATTGATCCCTGAAAGAATGTAGTTAAAGTAATTCCTGTATTCCTAAAAAAGATTTCCTCCTAACTTTAAAAACAGCAGCTGGGTTAGTGGTTAGCTGGTTATAACATGTGATTACTCAATCTCCTTTTTCAACATAAGCATTCACTGAAAATCACAATATGCAGTGCATTCATCCAGGATAACATAACAGTATGAATAAACTTACAACTCAAATCAGTTTACAGGCCAGGACTAAAAACTTCAGCCACTCAATTTCTTCAGTAAAATGTCCAGTATTCATTACACTCACAGATAAGTCTTCTGGGAGATTCAGTGCCTCCCACATGTGAGCCAGTCCACCTACATGCATTATAACTCTCCCTTCCACCTGGAGATAAACACAAATTAAAAATGCATCACAGGAAAATGCATGCTATTTCGAGTCCATTCAGAGGAAGACAAAGTTTCCTGTAATCCAATATCGTACCCAAAATACTTGAATTGGGCTTGACCTAGGCTTTTCATTTTGAGGTGTGCTGTGATGGTTAGGGGCTAGATATATAGGGAGCATCAGTGATATCAGAGACTGCATGAGATATCAGATATCAGAGACTGCATGCCTGAAGCACACATTTGGTGGGTACAGTTAAGAAAGATGATAGCAAAAACACTCCATAAGTAAAACAGGAGGAAAAAGTGGAAGCTGATAATGATTACAAGTTATAAAAATACAGGTAAAATTAACAGTGTGAGTACAGGAAATAATTACTTCTGTAACATCTGGAAGGATGTTAATTTTACAGAAGTGTGGCCTGACTATAATTTTAAATTTGTTAGTGGACATTAATTCACGCATATTCTTTTTTTGGCAACAGTGGTATGACTTGGGTGAGAAAGTGATCTGAAACCATAAATCTTCAGGGCCAAAGGAAGCACAGCTGAAGAAATAATCTACTTTCTACTATACAGAAACAGCTAACATTAGTATTCACCATCCATTATATTTATATTAACCATGTAGAGTATTTATAGACATAGAGGTGAAAGCAGATTATCCAAACTGAAAATGTAGCCAGTGTAACAATATTACTGGAATAATAAATATAATAAAAAGCCTATGGATGTAAATTATCAATGTCTTATATGTTTGCCCCAGAAATGGGGAAGATATTTCTTGCTCTTTGATCCAGAATCTTTAAGAGCTCTGGTGTGACATCTTTCCATTCTGTCCAAGGCAGCCCTTCCTCATGTCTGGGGGAACATCACCATGGGCCAGAGTAGATATACAATAATTCAGACCTATTGCATCAAACTTAAGATGTCAAAATAAAGGAAGGCAAGCCTAGAGGTCATTCTGCTCCGAGACTGGATGAAAGATGCCTGTGTCCATTCTGCCAGGAGTTTGTCTAGCCTGCTCTTGAAGACCTACAGCCTTTCCATGAGGCATTCTACCTGTCACAGCCCTGAGGGCATCAGTAACCTGAATGGCCCTGACCAGCTCCCCCTGGTATAACCCCCATGCCTGCCCTTGGGCCCAGGACCCTTAGCTCAGCCCAGGGCCATCAGTCCCTGTCCCAGCAATGCCGTAGAATGCCAAGCTCTATCTCCATCACAGCCCTGTTTTGCTTTGCCATGGGCCCTCCTGATCCCAGTCTGCTGGCTAACTCCTTGGCTGGACCTTGGACCTGCCTCATCACCAGGAACTTGCCTGATGACATGGGGTCAGGGCCGCCTCCCCTGGCCTGCCCTGATCCCTTGCTGGCAGCGGTGGGACAGACCCTGGCTGGTTGGTCCCTGCCCTGCCAGCTGTGGCATTGCACGTGGCTCCTGGCTTCCCACCCCTGAGAGAGCAGCTAGCCCCTGGTGCGCTCTGATGCTGCCATCCCCCTGAGCAATCTGTTGCAGCGCTTCACTGCAAAAAATTTGTCCAGCTCCCAGCTTAAATCTTCCCTGTGGCATTTTAACTTGCTGTTTTATTTTCTATTCTCCATGAACTTGGAGAACATCACTTCCCTTTCTTCTTTGCAGTAGTGTTTTAAAGATTTGAAGACAATTACCATGTCATCTTTAATATTCTCTTTTCTATGGTAAACAACCTGAAAGTGCTCGATCCTGCCTGTGTGTTGTGTTTCATAAAATTTTAGTTACTCTCATCTGGAGTCTTCAGCTGATACATATCTTTCTTGAAATATGATGCCCAAAACTGGACAAAACATTCCAGCTGAGACCTTACCAATGTTAAGAATAACAGAAGGATTACATCATCTGTCTATAAATGATACCCTTGTTTATATTTCTCAGTACAGTTTTCTCTTTTGCAACAGCACAGTGTTGTTAACTAATGTTGAACTTAAATTTCACAATAGTCCTCAAAACTTTCTGCAACAGTTTGAGCTATCCATTTATTCCTTATGTTGTGATATTGTTGCTGAATTGTAACTCGCTGTGGAATTTCGCACATTCCCTTATTGAATGGCTATCTTTTTTCCACAAGATTTCTCTAATTTGTTAAAATATTTTAAGGGAATTTTTAACCTAGGTTTCAGCCCCTATGCTGTTGGGATTAGAATCTGCTCCTTTTAATCTACCCACGTGTAGCTGCCTGTTCCCACTTATACTAAATACTTTCCCTTCCTATCAGCAAAGTAATTAATAACACAGACATTTCAATTATCATGTTGATTCAATGTTAACACCATAGTATGATGAGTAAGTTTTGTCAGAAGACATTTTAAGAAAAATTCAGTGTATTACATGTGGTATACTGCTTGGTTATTCCAGTTTAGGGATGCTGCTGTAGTGGATTGGCTTCAGAATGTGGCAGTGGGGTGATGGAGAAACAGGTTCACAACAAACCTTGTAATTGTATGTATGGTGCTTATGTAATTTTTACTTACATTATTATTGAACATTATTTTTGTCAATTTGAGGAATTCCCTGATACTTAAAAAAATGCCAGAATCCTCTAATTGTGAAAATGATGAGCTTTATTAAATGGCATTTCCTATCTTTCTAGTGAATTAGGTAAAACATAGGCCTTAGAATTAGGTAAAACATTCCCATTTGAAATGGAATTTCAGCTGGGCCAGATGTACAATTGATGTAAATCAGTACAACTCCATGTACCCTAGCTAGGAAGCTCACTTGTATTCCCAGTTTACCCACTGAGAACTTTCTGAATCTAATCTTATCAGAGGTTTAAGTATTTTTTACACTTTTTAGACTTTAACCTAAAGCATTTGAAATAATTAGGAAACTTAGTATTTATTTAATAGTAGGCTTGGGATATTTTCTTTAAAAATCAAATAATAGTGCTGAAAATGTATCATTATCTGTTTCTTGAAACAATATAGGAAATGACTGAAAATAAGTAAGACTTAGATGTCTCCTTAGGCCTGGGACTACATCGAAGGATGCAAGTAACAGCATGAAGGTAAAATGTTGTCTTCATCTTAAATTATTCAGTAGAAGTACAGAACATTAAATCATCGATATGGTCACCTTCACCTTAATTATCTTATCTGAGAAAAACAATTATTGATGAAAACTAGACCTTAGTCACAGAAGAGCATTTGTCCTCTAAACCAGGGTTCTCCTAACCTGTTTTATAGGATGGGAACTATGCTTCACTTTTTCTCATCTAGCTCCAACACAGTCTTTACTTGGAAATTCTGCTTTTGCTCTTCCATTTCATTTCGGTATTTCTCAGCTAAAGTTCTCAAGCAATCTTTTTACTTCCAGTTATGGAACAGCCATGTAAGTCCTTCAGTGATATTGTCCTCCTCATATTTCCTTAAACTTTTGGGCAAATACTTGCAAAACCTTTCTCGAGATCTGTGTCATATCTGTTTTATGGAAAAAAAAATTATAAATAAATCACGTAAATCACTGCCTTCAATTTTGCCCAGCCTTGCACTGAAAGTGACTGGAGAACTTTTCCTATCTCATCACTTTTGTCTTATGAGAAATGAATTTAGTGATCTCACTTTGCTTTCTAGTGAATATGTTAGCATAATTTATGACTCCCACAGCAGAGAAGGCTGAAAATATAAAGACTTGAAAACAGATTTTCCTTTTTCTAATATGAGTCACCTCAGATTACTGCTGAGGGACATTGCCTGGTTTAGGCCAGGGAAGCTTGAACTCTTGGTGCCTGTGCTTCTCCACATAGAGAGACATGAAGGACCTATATAGGAGAATTTCTCTAAGGCAATTGCTACGTCCTCGGTCCTTCTCCAACAGCTTAAAGTGCCAATATTGACAAATTGCCAACTCAGACATTGTAACACTTGTTATATCATGGGACTGGCTGTCTTGTGAGCTCTGTGCGTCCTGCCTCAGGTGGAAAAGGGTCTCCTTCTCAGAGTTGAATTAGGCTAAGGTGACCTGATATCATGGTCATACAGAGGATGACCTGTCATCCAGAGATTGTCCTAGCTTTCGAATAAAACCTATTGGATTTTTTTTTTTTTACCCTATTGGGCCTCTGTCAAGATGTTGTATTTTCTACCTTCTCTTTGGTTTGATTTCCAGAGCTATAACTTATTCACAGCTTTATTTCCAGTTTCATTCTCAGAGATGGAAGTGGTGGCCTGAATCTTAGCACCTGTGTCAGAATACATGAAAGAAGCTTGCTGACGTAAAATAAACTGTTTCTGTGCTCAGTGTCTCACTGAACCCCTCACTTTCACTCACAACTCTAAACCCCATTCTGAGTCCAGTAGTTGTCACTTCCTTTGGTTTATTTCCTGTTTCTTTGCCTTTTGCTTGCACCAAAAGTGTCATCCCTTTTGTTATGGTGAACCTACCTTAACAAGGTTCAGTGCTGGCTTCTTGCTTCCTCTCCCATCTGGTGTCCTCTGGAGAGGAGTGTGACCTACGCTATCATGTTGTGAGCTTAGTGTGTACTTCAGTATTTATAGGATAGGCCTTTAAAAAGACTAGCTTCTAAATGTGCTTCAATTGATATTAGGTACCTTAGGCTCAAAATGCAGACTTTTTCTAAAGATTTCCAGAGCCTGATATTAAAGAAATGTGTTATTTCTTTAACAAAAAAATCAGGAAGGCAGATCTGATTTTAAATATTTGATTTAGTGTTTGGATTATGTTTCTGCACGAAAACCAGAAGATGAAACTGAAAACAACTGTTTACAGTCTTGAAACTTATTAATCTACTTTTGCTGTTCAATGTGATTAAAAGTGAAATGAATGGAAAAAAAGTTGTTATAATAATATCCCAAGTGATTACTAACAGACAAAATCGGACTTGGAAATTGTTAGCTGAAAAACAGTAAAAGAAAAAATATTTCTGGAGTTGAATTCCTACTGTGCAGAATGCTAATGGAACTGGTGGATCAAGAAATCATGCCAAGAAAATTGTATTAACTTCCTAAAGATTTGTAAGTCACACTGAAAAATGACAAAAGAAAAGCTGACATCCCAAAAGCTTGAGCTCCTCCAGGCCTTGAACATCTATATTTCTACGCTTGAAAAATTACCACTCCATATGGCATTACTACCTGTATTCTTTGCTCTGCTTGGAAGTTCCTCAGTCTGCTAATTCCCACCTTGCTGTTCTCAAGTCAGTTAGCTCCTTTTCCTCTACTATTCCGCCCACCTATTCTTGTTTCACTTCCCAACCCTTCGCAAATCTTCATCCTGAAATACCTCGCTGAATTCTTAAACATACAGTTCACCACAAAGCTGTCCTGTAGCAGATAATTTCCTCCTGTTCCATGACCAATGTCCACACAGATATCCCACCTCTTCATAATTTTCCCACCTTAACACCACCCTCTCTGCCACTGTCCTCTGCATATTAAGTTGTTCCTGCTCCATGCTGATCTTTCCTCCAGTTATCTCTTTTCCCACCTGCCTGCCCGTCCACTGGACCTCTCTCCCCATTTCCAAGCTGTTCCCCATTTTCCATCATTACCAGAGGCTGAGGCTTTCTCCATGGAGCTTGACCAGTCTTAAGGAGAGGACTTGGTTCTAGAAGCATCTCTGTGATGCCAGCTGTAGTCTACTGGCGGGAGCGAGGCACCTCTTTCCCTGCATCCCTGTGTGAATCACAAACACCCTGATCCCATCAGCTGTGTGTTGCTCAAGGAAGGGTGAGGCTGGGGAGCTTGGACAGGTCACTGGGGCTCCAGAAAAAAGCTATTTGTAAACGTGCTAGAGATCGGCAAGGAACAGAGTGTTTGAACCCTTCATGGTGGTCACCTTGAAATATTGTGGTGATTCTGGGGATAGGCAAGGTACTGGTTATACACTGGTCTACACTGCAGAATGCCTAAAAGTAGCATGGGGTGTGTAAATGCAGTGAAGTGACAGGGACACTGCATGCAGTTTTTCGGGGAACTTGTACAAATAGAGTGGCCCTTGGTTTGGGGAGCTCTGTGTCTGGGGTCAAGGGCTCTGCTGGGATCAAGGGGGTTGGGAAGAACGTGAGAACAGCCTGCAAGTGTATTTCTCAGCAAGGATGTGAACCTGTGTGTGACTGAGGGGACAGCAGTGCAATATGATTTGAATGTCCAACTGCGTTGTGAGCTTCTAGAATTGTATATTTAAATTAGGGCCTGTTTTATGTTAAAATATATATTCCCAATGTTTGTGTATCCCCCAAATCCCCTGTTTAAAATCATGATTCAAGTGGAATGATTTTAGGCAGTCAGCCTAATAGCAATAACTCCAGGAGGTCATCTAAGCTTTGAAATGTAAAAGGTTTCCAAGGGAAGGCAGGGTCACGGTAAGGTCTGATTCCTGTCCATTTACCCTGAAATGATACATAACATTAGTCCCAAACCAACAAACAAGTATGCTACAAGTGGCTCCCACAGATTGCATATCACCTTTGTAAATTGTTTGGAGGCTTCAGTCAAAAATCTTCAAATGCAAAACACCTTAAAGGGTGAAGAGTTAGAGTTAGGAATTACAGTACATACCTTCTGAATTATGTGCTGTTGGTATATAATTCAGTAGATACAAATATATTGATGTAGATATAAACTAGATATCTGGCAAAAGAGATCTGTAAATAAAAATAATGTAAAAAGGGATCATTCAGTAATTAGAGCAAAACAACTACAGAAATTATACATTTTTGTAATCCTTACAGTAGAAAAACTCAAAAGCTTTTATATCAGAATCTTATCATTCCTGCAATCTTCCTTCAAGTTTATGGGAGGCTGGTGCCTTCGTTTCAGGTGACAGGAACTGTGCTGTACATAGACTGCAGTGAGGTTGGTCCAGAGGTGAGTCCTAAATAACTTCCAGTGGAAGCTGGCAATACTTCTTTATGTGGCTTTAGTCTACAAATGAAATAGAAATGATTATTTTATTTCTATATACAAAGGTTTTCTCTCTTCCTGATGCTTTTGTCTAAAATTGCATCTTGGCGTATCTTTGAAGGTCAGGAAGTGCAGGGGAGATAGCCTGCTGCTTATGGAAGTGAAACAACATGAATATACAACTCTCTTCTTTCAAGCAGTTCTTTTTTTCACAGCTATAGAAAGCTAAATTATGTTGTTAAATTGTCGTTTACCAAAGCATACTGGTTATTTGGTTTTAACTAGCTGAAATCTGTGCTGAACTGGTTGCAGGCTTGCTGAGGATTCTTGATGGAGTCCTCATGCTCAGTTGTATGGTCCCCTATGTAACTGTTTCAAGTTATGAACAGGCTTTACATGTCCCAGAGAGGTTTGTTGCTAACCAATTAGCACTAATAATATTACATTCTGTTTCCTATTGATGTCAGAGTAGGCTTTTGTACTTGAATGTGGTGGGAAGAGGATGGGCATCTTAATTACTGAGGGCTGGATCATGTTGCCTTGTAGGAAACTCTGTGGGAGGTATACAAAAGAGAGCAAGATTCCTCCATCAGAAAAGAAGTAGTAGAAGGCCAGCTTCTCCTTCCCTGCTGCACAGAAGGCACAGAGGACCCTGTCTCTAACACTTGTAAATAATCGGCGAGAGACACTGGCCTCAGCAGCACTTGGACTTTGTTCTCTTCAGGTTTATGAAGTACTGCTTAAATAAAAGGGCATAGGAGCTTGGTATAAATTAAAAGAGAAGATTGGTTTACCTTCTTTGTAGGCTCCCTATAGCACCTGGGAAATGAACAGCTATCTCTGGGCTTCCTCACCTTCAGGATTCTCAGAAACCATTTGTCTGAAAAGATTCACCCTGACTGCATATACATAATTATTTTTATCTAGATATACATATTTATTTTTAAACTTACTGCTATATAAGATGGCAGGTAATTTTAAATCATGTTTTGTGTGCTGTAATAAGGCAGAATATAATGACAAAAATGTCGTGTTTCATTCTGTTTTTCCTTTAAGACATTTTGTGATACAGCATTGCCCCAGGGTTAAAAAAAACCACAGCAATAATCTGTAAGTATTGGAAAAACTGTCAAGGGAGCTTAATAGCGTTTATATCACTGCTGAGAAGGTGAAAATGCAATAGAACATGGGCACAGTAACTTTTTTTCTGCGAACTGCTAAGAACAGAAACAAAGCTTATGGAGAATGAATTAAATCAAGCTGAGAAACTGCAAATATAGACACTTATTCCTTGAGAAAATTAAATTAAACAAGTTTTATTGGGGTTTGATTAAATAATCCACATGATTTTTTGTTATGATTCGTATTTATATTATTCTTTGCCATAATTTCTTGCTATGCAGAGTAGTTCTTAAACTTTATTTAATAGGATTGTATTTAATTAATCTACAGAGAAACATGAATTCTTGATTTAGCATAGCACAGAAATGTTATGATAAAAACAAACGCTTAATAATGATGAGCAGGAGAAGGTGTGCAAAGGAAGTGTCTCTCAGAAAGCTGCTGTGTGGTAACCACATTACTGCTAATGGAAGTAAGTAGGCAGGAGGTTGCTATGGACATGCACGCTGCTAGCATTAGGAAAACTCTGCTTAGGCTCCTTCCTCCCCCAATTTGCTCCTAGTGGTTCACCCTTCTTTAATCCATGTTTTGACAAGAAGGTGAGCAGAGAAGAGGGGCTAATCACTCCTTCATGGGTTGGAGCACTGGGATCATTTGACAGAAACAAAACAAAAGCAAACTGTCCAGGCAGTGGAGGCATGCTGTGTTTGCATCCTGTCCTTCGGAAAGAACAAATAGTCTGTGAGAAATATGGAGAAAGACAATGCAGAGGAGCTTGCTGGTTTTGTATCACCATATCCTTAAATAAAGAGGGGAGACTTGAATGCTTATTATTTATTTGTAGCCATAGCCAAGGGAAACAATAGCCTTGCACATACAGCCTTGCATATATTGTCTGCTTTTGGACCTTAGCCAGGTGCGATATGTATGTAGGTGGAGGGTTTTGAATACTGAATACATTTTTGAAACTCACATGTTCCCATCTTCATCCCAAGGATACATCTTTCAGCAAGCCTGGGAGGTCTAAATCAATTATTTACTGTAAGTTGATCTTGGTTTTTTGCCATCCAATCTGACAATCCAAGGGCAGCAAAATTCACTAGGGAATCTCCTTCGGGCTGCAAATTTTTCATTCCCTAATTCTCTGGTGCAAAGTGAGATGACACAGGGATGGCATGTGGCCATGGCTGATGCAAAGTGTGCTCTCGCTCATCCTAAATGACCCCTGAGCCTTTCTAGTCACCTGCTGCAACACTGGCTTCTCTGACACTTGGCAGGAAAAGTAAAAAATGACAGTTATGGCCTGGTTGCTGGATTTTCTTATTTCATGGCCCCTAGGCTTACCTGAGTGGCAGGAGGGAGCCTGTTTATCACAGTTCATTTGGATGCTGTCAGTCGTTCCTCCCTCCAGTTCTGAAAACTCCATGCTTCAAAGAGAAACAGATAATAAAGCAGCCAGAGTGAGTAGTTTTCTCTCTCCCCTCTCTGTGACCCAGCCAGCATCCAGCAGAGAAGCTGCTATACACCTGCAGCAGGGAAAGAACACTGGCTCAGATGGCCTCAGGTGTACCCTGCAACTACTTCCCAGCTAGCTGGGGTAGAGGCAGAAGAGGTATTGGGTGAGGGGTTGGCAGCTACAGCAATAACGACTGATCCTGTCAAAAGCTTCCATGTTTTCAACTCATCATCAAATACAAATTTTTCGGAAGTCAAATTGGCACCACAGGGACTAAAAGTCAGCAGCAAGGTGAAGGCACAGCACCTCTGACATGCCAGTGTGCAAACACATTTCATTTCTGGCCTTGGCTTCTGGGAGTAAAGAATGGAGGTCAGTGCGAGATGGAGAAAGGAGATTCAGTGGATAAGCTGTGGATGAAAGATGACTTTCTGGGTATTCACACCAGTTCTGTGCACCCACCTCACACTCACAGCTAGTCCCTGCCTTTCAGTCTCTCGCTTCTTCTGCCCTCTGTGGAGTCCTCACTCCCCTTATCTGTATCCCTCTGTGTCAGGGAGGAGAATGCAGCCATCCTGCTGCACCTGTCCAGGTCTTCCTGGGCACAGAAAAGAGCAAAACATCCCACTGGAACATTTTTCCATAGTCTGTGCGTGATGGTGCTACATTGCAAAGTTACAAGGTTATGTGGCAGCTTGGAAGAGCACATTCCTGGGAGAAAATTTGCTTTGAGGACACCTGTGGACTACATATCACCTCCTCAAAAAATCCAGAGACTTAGCTGCCAAAGTCTCTGCTGTAATTTCTCCTTGGGGTGCTTGGCACATGATTGGGAGGTGCAAGAGCTCAAACCATGAGTTCAGTGAAGCCTCCAGAACCGCTGACACAACTGCTAGGAGCACGCCCATGCACTGAGCCACAGCAGGTGACAACACATTGGTCTTCATAAATCAGCTGTGTGCCTATGTGTTATCAGTCTGCAGGTATTTGTTCTGGTTGTCCCCACAATTCTCTTCCCTCACCACAGCTCACATTGAGAGATTATTTACTGATGGCATTACAGTAGTGCCAAGGGATTGTTGATCCTCTGGTGTCAGAATTTCAGCGAGTAAAACAGAGGAGGCCTCAACATTATAAGTAGAACTCAAACATCCGTCTGTGTTTTCTCTTTCACAGAGGTTTAAGCTAACATGATTCCTCTCATGTTTTCCACAGGTTAAGTGCAAACATGAAGAATTACTTTGGTGTGGTTGTTGGGCTGCAACTGATTAAATCACAGCAATTCAGTCATGAATCTTAAGGTGATGTACATCCAGTTGCGGTTGACACTAGGTTTTAGAGCAATCAGTCATATCCAGGGATTAGTAATTTAATAACAAAAAGAAATAGCCAGCAGAACTTCCACTCCATTAAAAAAGAAAAAGAGGCTGTTTTAAATGCTGCTGAGCACATAATCTTTCTGAGACCAGTATCTTGACTTTAGAGACACAGTATGAGCCAGAAAGCCTGTGAAGGTGGTGCTCAGAGACTGGCTCAGACAGTGAGGAATGCGGAGCATGCAAATTTGCCAAGGCTGTGCCTTGACACAGCTCAGCAACTAAGAACTTCTGTGAAACCACTCCAAGACTTCCCAGTAGGTTAGAAGCTGCTACAATTACCTTAGAGGGGTTACTGTTTGATGGAAATCTAAAAACATTTTTCACTTATATCTGAGCCTTTGTGTAAGCCTCATAAGGTCCAAGCATGCAACCGGTGCCCTGAGGAAGGGTTGGACCTTGCTTTGTGATGAGGTCTATCTGAGCGCTGCCTTGTGTAGACACCTCACTGCAGAGTGCACCTTGAAACTGGCCCAGCAAAGTACATGTGCTGAGCCAGGAATCTCACACAGGAAGATGCCTTTGTTCAATTCCAGTGAGCTAAAGGAGGTTAAACAGGGGTAAAACCGAGGCAGAGAGGATGGGAGCACAGCTACTTGTTCTTTGCTAAAAGCTTTAGAGTTTTTCTTCTCTCCATGGTGTGACTTTGGTAAAGCCAATTTACATGTTCTAACCATGATTTCTTGTATTTTAACTGGGAACTTGATGGTTGGGGAAATCTTTAAGAAGAACACGATAGTTCTATATGTCCTGTGTTATCAGTAGGTTGGAGGGAACACAAGTTTCGAGAACTTGGTCTGCTTTCTTTCTTTTGTAGGAAAAGCTTTCAGCTGCTTTTTTTATATACCCCACTCAGAAATTCAAAAAGAAACATGAGGGTGAGGTAAATTCTTCTTTTGCCCTTGTAGATCCCTCTGTGGGATCGCACTGAGTGGTTTGGGTGGCCCACGCTGCCAAACCTGTGAGCTGAGCGCAGCGTCCGCCCATGCGCATGCTGCGTGACGAAAGCCATTGGCAAATGTTACATTCCTGACTCATTCTCCTATTGTGCAGGTTGGTCAGTCCCCTGCCCACCAACATAAATCTGCTGGTTTGGATAACCATCTCCTGGTTTGGTCTGCTTTAATTTTTTTTTTGTATTGCTAATGTAAAGAGACCAGAGTGTTACAACGAGTAAGGAAAGAGTACATAAGGAAAGATGGAGATGCTGTGTGTACCTGTGTGTACATCTACATCTGTACATAATTTTAGCTAATATCTAAATTAGCAAAATATCTAAAGGATCTAAATTTTGCTTTGGCTTTTAATTCCTTTCAATCCATTACCATGTAACTGGAACTCTGATAATGGTGCATCAGTATACTGTGAAGTGGAAAACTCGAACAACTCCATTTTAATAGAATCCATCTGAAAATCAGAAAATAAGATTAAAGATGATGTTTTGCACTTCTAGGCTTTATCAGGCTCTAGGAAAATTTTACATTTTCAGCTGAAGAGAAGAGAACCTGGGAAGCCAGAGCACAAAGACGAAGAAAGATGAAAGCAGTTGAGAAAGAAGAGGAGGAGGTGAATGAGGGAAAAAGGGGTGGAGAAAGTATGAAAGGGTCAGGTGGCTTACTAGGAAGGCAAAAAAAGGATTAAAGGGTAGGAAGCCAAGTACTAGAAGAAAGAATTATAATTTTCAGCAGCTGGAGAGAAGACTAGAATAGAGAAGTCTTAATGGTGCACAGTTGGAAAGGGAAACTGAAAGGTACTAAATCAAAAAATGATAGTAAAACAGAACTTGTGGGGGAAACAGCAGAGAAGAGCAAAGAAAAGTGGCTGCTAAATGGAGGAGTATGCTGTCATTTATTTCAAGGGAAGGTGGCATAAAAACAGTAATAGCTTTGGCTTCAGCTGTTCTGTGAGAGGTGTTGGAAATCCTTTCACAGTGGTGCGAAGAGAAATATACTTTCAATATTATGTTCAGCTGACGCTCTTCAGCAAACTGGTGGAAGCAATTAGCCCAGCCAATTGGTTTAACATTCTTTGAATACTGGTCTGCTGGACCTCTTTTTGCCTAACATGGTATTTACAAATACTTCTTTCAAACCATTAAGTTACAAATCAAAAAATTAATGAGAAACTCCTGGTAAATATGATCCTGCTCTTAAGGGCTTGAGCTTGGTGGCAGCAGCCGAATTATGATCTTCAGGTGGGAATGGGTTGACTTTCAGGAAGGTCATCAGGTGGAAATAGGAGAGAATCAGAATGACTGTTCTCATTTTCTGACTACTCTTTTCTGTATCAGCTTTTGTTGTGGTTTTTTTCTGTAGGTAGTGGAGAGCTTTGGGCTCTTCATGGGATTCTGCAGCAGAATCCATAATTTCCTTAGATTCCTTGCATGTTTATCCTGAAAATGATAAGCAAAAACACTTGCTATGCATGTTTTCTTTTGCTTACAACTTTTTTTCCCTACTGTATTTTGCAGAGTTATTTCTGCATTCTCTACTATATGACAGTCTTTTGTGAGGGTTTTATCCCCATATTGTCTCAACAAATGATCAAGATTTTTAGCACCTGTTCTAGACTTGGTCCAAACCAAAAACACAGCAGAGAAAAATAGGGTTGTTCTCCTTCTAATTTCGATGCTGAAAGTGAGAAAAAAATCCAGAAAAATTAGGCATAGACACTGTTTTCTTTGGAGAAAAGAAAGAGGGTGCCAAAAGAGAAAATGTTTTGTTTTAAAATAGGCTCTGTTCACATAATTACTGATGAGCTTCCAGCCTATTTTCAATGAACTGAATAACAATATTAATATTTGCAGTTTTAGTGCCAGTAATGTAAATGGCCGAAGACCTCCTGTTCACCCTCCCTCCCTGCAGTGTTTTGTCCACTAACAAGGGAAATATGTAAAGGGATAATACATCAGCTGAGAAATGCTGAAATCATCCTCAGTCACAAAATATTGAAAATTTGATGGAATAAATTATCTGGCATGCAGACTGCAGAAAGGCCTCAGAGGCAGTAAAAAATGTCACTGGTATTGTTAAATTTTGAACTAGATCCTTCAGCATCTCCACAGGACTTTCTTCTAAGGGTGTGACTCAGTGTTGAACATAACCCAATGCAATGAAATGTCGGCAGAATGTGCTTCATGGGAAAACCTAGTTGCTTGAGATACTTGAAAGAAAACTGATTAAAGTGGAAAAAAACTGGTGAAGAATCATGCATCCTGAAAGGGAGATGGAAATAATAGTCTGACTTCTTGTGCCTCTAAAACCTCTCATACTATTCTGATGATAAATATGGGCAATAAAATAGGAGGACTACATGTGCCTGTGCAGTAGGTGTTATTCCCCTCCAGTGATGACTCTAGTGATTTTTACCTGGTGGGCATCTCAGTGGAGTATTTTGTAGAAGACTTTTACATGTGTGTATGTAGCACAAAGGAAGTTGAAGAGAACAATATCACAAAAATTAAGAACAAAATCGGTTATTCACTATCACAAAAAGAATAAGTAGACAAAATATTTAACGGATATACATTGCCAGACTGAAAAAATGGCCACTGCCTTGCAAAGAACCTGTTAATTTTTTCATTTTGATCCCTTTTTGTGCTCACCTCCGGTTGTCATGTGCCTGTCTCAAATGGTGAGGTCTACTGTGCAGATGCATGAGTGTACAAGAACTCTAAAATGGGCCCTGCTTAAACAGCATTAAGAAAAAAGAAGTATATGGAAACTTGTCATGTGTTCTAGTGAGCTGTTGCATGTTGTAGCAAGTTTCTATAATATGCAGAGATGGGCATGTGGCAACTGAGGCTGAGCATGAAAAAGCCAAGACTCCTGGCCACTTTCTGCCCAGAAAGGAGCTGGAGTGTTTTAACAAGGGCTTCCCAAATGGAAATTGCAACCAAATGGTAGTGCTCTGTAAGAGTAATTTGGGGTTCAGTCCTGCTGCTCATAGGCATCAATGGCCCCTTCGGTGCTGTCATCTTCTTGTGATCAGGGCTTAAGCCTAGGACCTTATCCATGGGTTTTGTATATTGTACCTGACAACCTGTAAGTAGGATATTGTGTTTTCAACTCACTGCTCTACAATATGTTTTTCTGATGTTTAGGTGTCCCTACAGTCCTACGTTTTGCCCAGTATGACTCTTTCTTGCCCAGTTTCAAAACTCCTAGAGTTCTGCAGCCGAGACAGGAGTTTCTTACTCTACTCAGCTGGAGGAGGAAAGATGTTCTGGGACAGTGGAGAAGATGACTGGGGTTAAAGTGCCACTTACTTTATTTTCCAAATTAGCCATAGGGGTCGTTTCAGGAAGCGGCATTGTAAATGGTCAAATTAGAATGACCTAATTCTTACCACGTTATTTTAATGTAATTAAGGTTCAGAAAGACTCTGGAGCTTCTCTTAGATAAGCAAGAAGAAATACAACATGACTGCAAACTTAGTAATGATAATAAAATAAAACCTTGCCTTTTCATGACCTTGAAGAATATTTTAATGAAAATCTTTACTGACTCAGGTACTTAGGGTAATAAATCCTTTAAGTCCAGAAAGTCTTGTCTCCTACCTTCACCTAAACAAGATGAAATCAAATAAGATTCTTTTTAGAGTTTTGTATTAAACCTAAATTACTATTCTCTGGAAGAAAGATTAGGGCTTGAAATGGGGTACAGGGGAAGAGGTAGACCAGGGTGGTGCCTGGGATGTAGCAGGCTGCTGCAGGGCCGGTGAGAGAAGAGCCCTGGGGTGCCCTGGTGCAGAGCTGCGTGGTGGAGGAGAGCAAGACCACGCCAGCAGGGAAAGTCCTTTGCTTTGAAGATGAAGTGGTCAAAGGGGCACAAGCTGGGGTCCTGCCTCAGGTGATCCCTGCCAGCAGAGAAGCATTGACAGAAACAACGTCTGCTTAAAAGCAAGGAGCCAGAAATTTTAGCAATTGCCTTCAATTGCTAACAAGGGTAAAGGATAGAGGCTAATGCTGATACTTAAATAACAGACAAAACTTGCTATATAGCAGTTGTTTTGCTAGTCAGGAGGGCTACTAAATCACAGCTTTAATTTAGAAAAAGAGGTGATGTATTTGAACACACAGTGAAACTAGAGAATCATGTAATCATGTCATTAGAGAGCTCAGCCCTTCTTTTGTCTGCCCTGTGCTATTTGTCACTTTTCTCTTTTGGATCATTTGAAAATGAGAGCCTGATTTCTTTTCTGGCACTGGAAAAGCAATCAAACGTACCTGCACAAAGCCCCTTCATGTGAGTCTGTCCTCACAGGTCTGAGATGTGGTCCTCCCGTTGCCTGTTGACACTGACAAAAGGAGCAGTGTCTTCTGCTTCTTCTGAAAAGCAGCTATTGCTGTACAAATAACAGCATAATGACCATGGGAGGAAATGACTTGGCAGTGAAAACTGGAAGGAAACTACTGTTGATTGAACTAAAAAAAAAAAGCCACTGTTGTTCGGAGTACTTAGCCTAGCTGCAGCCAAAGTCTGCTTTTCTCCACCTTTTGCTTTACAAAAAGTGGTTGAATTCCTTACAGCAAATAGAGGCATTTGTTGTAAAGACAAGCTGTCAGTAGCATAGCTCTGCCCACACCATGCAAACACCATATATTATGTATATGGGGGAAAGCTACGAAAACATAAGGAATCGGCATATCCACACTTTATGTACTGTACGTTCAGCCTTCATCAAGCCTTTAAAGAAGCATCTCCACAGGGAAAAGCGAGTGAAGCAAGTGGTGCCAGTGAGAGAGAAATTCTTTATGGCTGAATCAGATTAGTTAATTTAGTTGTACCCAGAGTCCATCAAAAGCTAGTGAAAAGGAAAGCTTTGGATCAGGTTAAGAGAAGGGGTATGAAGCCGTGAAAAGGCATAGCCTTGATAAGGCACAGCACCTATGAATTAAAACAGCAGTTGTGATGACTGAGTTGGAGTCCTGAGCTTTGGACATATACCTAACGTGGAGGTTTCTTTTCTCATCACCACAGACTTCTTTGTGTCTGGAAATCTTTTAAGGTTATTATTTGAGAGCTCTTTCTGAGTGATGAAAGGGTGCTGGTGCCTACCCAACCTGCTGCTAAGCAAACAACAACTGTAGAATTCAGTCTTGCTGTGGCATTACAGTGTTGTAGCTGTGACGATCCAACCTAAAGGTATAAGCAAGGCAAATGGTGTAGCAAAATGTGCAACATTTTATTGGGTCAAATGGTATTACTGGGAAAACCAGACATATTTTGGGGAACGTAAACCTCTTTTTAGGGAAAAGTATTGCAAAGGCCCGAAGGAAGACTTATGCACCCAAAAGCGTATCTGGTGAACTAATAAAAGATATTCATTGTCTTTGCAGACCATATTTCTTTTTGCAATAGCAGTGTGATTTTAGATATAGGATCTTTGCATTTTATCTTGTTTAGTTCTGCTCATCCCCTTTGATGTTGAGCAGCTAGAGCAGCCCATTGCTGCCCCACCTTTAATCTACCATGGGAGAAATGTCAGATGAGTTAATAAAGTACAGTGGGAGAGAGAAGTTTTAGTAGGAGCTCACTCTTTTCTACCTGTTCTGTCCCTTGTGACCCAACATAGATCAAGGGCTGGAATAGAGGCGAGGTTTTGGTAAAAGCCTGAAGCAGGAGGAGCATTAAGGTAGTGAAGAGGCACCTTGGCATTACATCTCACTTTCATTTTTTCTTGCTTTAGGTAAGGAATAAGCAAAGTGGAAAGGCGGTGCTTGTAAAGAAGGAATTTTATCTTGCCTCCTTGTATTTTAATGTGTGTTTTCTCTTTACTTGAAATAAATGGCTTGTGTTAATTCAGTCAGTGGTTAAACATCTAGAACTTTCAAGGTTTAAGACCATAATCCTTGTGTCTAAAGACAAGCACACCTGAATCCCAAATCTTTCTGGCCATGTCATGAAGGCAGTTTAGAAGTAAAACTTTTGGAAGTATTTCCGAACTTTGCCATGTCTGTCTTTCACACCGAAATCCCCTTTATTCTCTGCAGATGCTTTTCACTTTAGTGTGGTCTGAAATACACAACTATTCCTTTCATTTTATTTTTTACTTTATTCCTCAGTGGCTTATTTCCTTCCTCCTCTAAAATGAAAAACCTGGGTGGAGGAAAAAAATGTGTAATTGTATGTGCTCATTAATCCCTGTGATTCTAATTATACACAGGGCAGGATAATTGTAGTTTGAACTCAAGGCTGGCTGTACAGGTCTCATTGAATTTTAAAATATGTTTCTGACAAATGGTTTTAATTAGATTCAAGTGATGGTGCTGCTATTTTGGGTATGTAATCTTCACAAGCTATTTGTCCGTGAAGATTCAAAAGCAAAAAAATAAAATGCTTTTGAACTTTAAAAGAAGTTTTTATCCATAGCAAAAGCTGTCCAAAGTGGTCACTGACACACTTGAAATATGCAGCTATGGTGTTTCTTATTCTGTCATGATAATGTCAAATTCAGAAAAGCTTAGAAGTGATACTGAACTTGTGTTCTCTTTTACTAGCTCTGAAATCTTAGGCTAATGATTCACATTCATATATTTTAAACTAATGCAGATTTATGGGACTTCAAAAACAATGAGCCATATGCTTCCTCAAGCAGCAGAGCATGGAGTGAATAAGACACTTGAAATACTCTCCCCAAAGCGCCTGATACATGCTTTCTTGCGCAAAAGAAAGAAATTCTGTGTGTTAAAATACTGTCATGATTTCAGATCCTTGAAAGCTGCAGAGTGCAAAGATCTGATCCATAGCTCAGTGGAATCGGTGAGGATTTTTCTATTGATTTCAACTGGTGGTAAAGCTCTGTCCAAACTGAAGAGTGGAGAGCGTGTTAAAACAAATTGGCTGAGGAGCCTTATCCTGTGTTAATAAAATTACTAGAAAATGAAAGTTATCTCATTCCTTCCTGTAAAGAAATATTTCAGGGAAAGGATTAAAAGGCAAGTAACTTTCAAATTGCTGTCTAAATAGCTGAGAAATTTGGAGGTGTGTGAATCTGTTCTGTGGACCTTGGGGATCTTTGTCAAAGATGCTGCTGCCTGTCCAAATGCCAGCCAGGTCCAGGGGTGATGTTCCCATACATGCCTGCCCTCGGCCCCTCCTTCACTGAACTCCCCTGGCTGCTGATTGCTTTGAGCCAGAGAGGAGGCTCAAAGCCTTTTGAGAAAGAGGGAAGGCAATTTTAAATCGCCTCCCAGAAGGAATTTTGTACTAAAAGTCTAGTGGCTATGTTCTCATTCTCCATTACTATAATATTGCAGAAAAGATGGAAGAGGCTTTTTTCTTAAATTAGAAATCTCTAGTTGCAAAGGAATAAAGCTTCTGAAGAGAGCTATTTGGTGCTGAGGCAACTTCTTTCTGCCCTCTGCTCAATAGCAATCTATTTTTAGATGGTTTGGATAAAATTACGTTCAGCCTCTTTGGTCTTTGACAGAGGATCAAAGTTTGTTTGAAGACTTTCTGTGTGAGCCTGGCACGTTTGGTTCCTGAGCTGAGAAAGAAGGCGGTTCTGGTAACGGAAGGCTGTGCGTTATTCAATAATCTGCTTTCCCATGCACGTAGAGTTCAGCCCTGTAAATCTCCTCATGAATCACCTTCTTGTTTATTTTCCACTCTCCCTGATTAATTCCCTGAATTCCTCAGTGCCGATGTTCGTAATGGAAGGCTGTTCAGAAGGTGAAAATACCTCTCACTGGGCACTTATTATTTCTGTTTTCCCTTTGCCACTAGGAAGCAAGAGTGTGATCAGTGGCAGAAAGGTTTGCTCGTGTTTATTTTTTTAAGGTAATAGATGCAACTATCCATTTAATGCTTACCTGTGACTACAGCTAGAATTAAAATCTACAGATACTTTGCTGTTTTTTTGTATGTTAAAAAAAAAAGCCATCTTATTTCATTGGATATTCTTTCCGCTGCTTTGCTAGGGAACAACATGATTCAGTTATGCTATTCTGAAAACATGGGTTTTTTGTTGTTTTTTGGTTAGTTGAGTTATTTTTAATGGTTTGGATTGTATCACCTGTAATAAGAAATAATGAATATTTACAGTAGAGGGAGCAATAGCACCATTGCTGCCCTATTTCTCTTTGGCTATCAGTCAGTTGTGTTATAGCTTAATATAGCAGATATATAGAAAAACAGCAATTATCTAGATAAAATGATGCAGTCTTCTCTGTAGTAAAGTTTTCCTCATGATTCATATTAACTATTGAAGTAATACTTTATTTTATAAGAACCAGAAAATTTTGCTTCGGGAGTTGTCTAACAATACAGCTGGATGAGCTGAACAGCTATACTGTTTCCACCTGAAAGAGATTTCTTTTTTTAATTGCTACCTTAAAATGATGCTCTTATCAGGAATTTTAAATTATAATCGGCATACTTGGCACCTTCCTTTTGAGGCATGCAGAATGGTTTGAAAGCTTTGTGAGTGTTTGTGCTACCTGTGGTTAACAAGACCCTTCTGGTGTTGCTATGGAAATTGTGAGGTTCCAATATGCGCACGCTGGATCCTCTGCACGCTCAAATGGGAGTAGGAGAGGTAACGGCAGTTCAGCATCTCTTTGTTCAACCACATGACCCTTAAGTGGGAGGCAGTCAGAAAAATTAGGAAATTATTTGGGAAAAGGCATCTTAATACAGAATGTGTCTTAAGACTTCTATTCAGTGCAATGTGCCTTACAGGCTATTTGTAATATATACATCAGCCTTCTCAGATTGGACTTTAACTGCAGGTCAAATAAAAATCAATGCCATTACTGGACAACCCATTTTCGCTAATCCTTTGGGTGGTCACTCAAGAAAGATTTCTATATAGTAGAATGTATTTCCTTACATGAAAGAGCCTTTTGAAAAGCAGGAGGAGGATGCGTTTGGCATTGACATGCCAGATTAAGTTTTTGTGGGAGGCTGCAGTGGCTGCACACCAGTGTAGGGTTCGAGCTGGTGCCTCTCCAGAGGCACAGGTGTGGATGATGCAGCTGAGAACAGAAATGTGCCTAAATGCTGGTCTGAATTGCAACTTCTGCACCATCTTCACTTCAGTGCAATTACAGGCAGGATATTTCTCCTATATGGGTTGGGATTTCTGAACAGATTGGCTCCTGCAACATGTGGTGGCTTATTTAGGGCAGAGATGTGACACATCATGGGAAGTAGTTTAGGCTGGAGGACTAATCTTAGGTGAAAATGGAGGGGTGAGGAATTGGGCCTGAAAGAAAGAAACAAAGAAACAAATTTGGATTTTTCCACCATAAAATGGAAGAAAAAAAGAAAGTATGCAAATCCAGAATTTTCCTGTAGGGAAATTTTGAAGTTTGGAATACTATTTTTCCTTAAAATGTAGTACTTAGATTGAAACTTCCTAGTGAGTTCTGCTGTTCAGGCTGCAAACTGTTCCAAACTAGGGACTGTCTGCATGTACAGTCTGGATAGTACGTGGCAAGATAAGGCTCTGATCTTAGCTCAGTCTCTGGATATTACAGTGAAAATGAGACATTACAGGCAAAAAAATGTAGGAATAGAGCTTTTCTGTGGTCGTCACTGACAATGAATAAATATTGATCTCCAGAGTGCTGTCTTTATGTAACGACTCTTCTTACCAGAAATGCACTTTATAGTCTCTTTGGAAGGTGATTAGAGGAGGGGGAAAAAAAGAGGCTCATGGCTCAGATGATCCTCTTGCCATTCAAGATGAACTGTCAAAACATTGTCATTTGTTGTAACTGACTCATTTAAAAAGCCAAATCAGACATGCATAAATGGCTCTGGTTCATAACATGATTTAAATGGAGTGTCTCTGATTTTGCTTTATTTAATTTGGACATCATGCCATCTTTGCAGATCGTGTTGGTGTTCACTTCTTTTCTTGTCAAAGGTTGCTCATCAGTGATTCACTGCATCATCCTTTCATTTCACTTTGACAGTTCAGCGTTGCCTCCATATGTGCACACTGACATTGTTTCATTCCCGTATCATAACATCATCCTGATAGATCCATGGAAACATTGTTTTGTCTCCAGAACGGTGTTATAATTACATCATAATGTCTTGAAGCGATTAGTATTACAATAATATGTTACAAAAGGTATATGTGATGTGTGCATAGCAGTCTGTGCTGTAGTATTTGTTAGGATTGTACTGAAGTTTGTTTGCAGGTCTCCAAAGAGTGTTAGTTTGTAATAAATGTTTACACACTATTTAGTGTTTGGGTACATTTCAGCAAAAAAACCTAAAAATACTTCCTGCCTTGTCATAAGTAATTGCTTTTTTTTGTGTTAACTCAAAAAGAACTGACTTATTAAAGCTATTTTTAACCTAGAGGATGACCGCAAGGTTGACCATTTATGAACCAATTAACTCTCCACTTTTCTTTAGCACTCTGTGAGCATCTCGGAACACTATAAACTGGAATGAGGGCTCCTTGCCACGCCTGTGAGGCAAATAAGTATCACTATAACCATTTTACAGAAGTATAAAAGAAGGGCATAGAACTGTGAATTGCTTGAGGTCATTTTGCAAATACATAGCAGAATTGTTACAAGATCCAGAGATTCCTGTGTGTGTGTATAAGAATGTGTGTGCGTGCACACACACACAGTCACTCAAATATGTGCAAATCACCCAGAGGCTTTATGTATGAAAATATGGTAGTATTTAAAAATCTTATAAATGGCAAAATACCTTTAAGGCAAAAAAAATTCCAAGCCTTTATGTTCGTGTTCAGTTCATTCCTCCTGACCAGAGCTACCCTCTTTCTCCTTTGTGGACAGTTAACTGGAAGGCAGAGAGGGGCACAATACTGGGAGGGTACTTCTGGGGCATCAAACACTTCCACCTACTGCTGACGACTCTATCACACAGTTGTTGAGTTTTGCTGATCAACCCCCAACTTCATTTTTTATTTAGATACGTTGTCTTTCATTAAGATAATGGAGAAGGAGATGGGAACATGAGATTTCTGAAAACATGGGTAGAAAACTTCCAATTGCAGAGAAATAGAAAGCATTGCCCTAAAGAATCAGAAACTACAAATAAGAGTCAAACCCTGCAGTTCTCGGTTTGAATATGGAAGAAGGCCAATGGCAATTTTGCTTTAGCTGATAGTATTTCCAAAATGAATAGGGAAGTGACAGCCCTGGAGCTTGAACTATCTTTCTGTTGACTTCTGTGAAAATTATACTGGGCTCTGAAGAAGTGTGTCTTTGGGTTGGGGAGTGGACAGAAAGCAAGTTGGGTAGACTCAGCTGGAGGTTTCTAAAACCTTTCCGTGGATCAGTTTCTTGAAGGCTGTGGAAAACTTTTCCAGAGGGAAACTTTGGAGTTGATTCCTGTTGGTTAAAAGTTCACAGCAGATTCTGAGTCAGTAGCTCCTC
Organism: Burhinus oedicnemus; assembly: GCA_008921705.1. NCBI lineage: Eukaryota > Metazoa > Chordata > Aves > Charadriiformes > Burhinidae > Burhinus > Burhinus oedicnemus. Next base: position 1,195,338 of record VFFE01007717.1, read on the forward strand.
TGCCTGATGTTAGTGTCTAAAAATGTCCACCCACACTGTTACGGACAAAACTATAACATAGCAAGGAGGCAGCTCCATGCCTTGGCAAATTGTGGCAGATATAGTCATTTTTTTAGGGATTTTTGAAATTATTTTCATGGTCTTTGGCACTTAACTTCTACAGAACTGTAATGGGAGTGGAGTGCCTAAGTCTATCAGGCTCTTGGCATAATCCCAGTGTGGTGATGCTTTCCTTCCCTCCTCTTTTCCTTCTTGCTTATCTCCCTCTCCCCACCTGGGTTTGCAGGAGATGGCAAGAGCTCCTAGAAGGGAAGAACAAGTCAGTGAGCAGTATCAGGCTTATGATGCTCTTCCCAGGTACAAGGAGGACTAAAGCAAACACAAGCACCACTGATACAGCAGAGATACTCAGCTCCCTTGCACTGGAGGGGTTGGAAGCATCAGGCTCTATTTTAAGTGTGTGTTGTTTTGTTAGCGTACCATAAACCACAGGAAGTGTTAATGGGCCTGGAACAACAAACCACTGAGCCCCTGGCAAGGATGGGAAGTCCAACTAACTTTGGTTTTCTTTAGGGACATATGTTGGAGTATTTTTCTAATGCTTTCATGGTTGTGTTTCTTGCACCACTAAATGTATCACAGCAAAATCCAATTCAATCCTAAGAATAATCACTTTGTAGGGTAGAGAATATACCTTTCAATACACTTCATAATGATCTAGAAGATTAATTGAATACTGAGGTGGTGAAACCAAGCAAGAAAGTATGGAGGACTGGGAGGATGTCCAGAAGGATTTAATAAAACTGGATGATTGGCCAATATGATGACAAATGAAACTCAGTGTAGATAAACACATGATGATGCATTGGGAGAAATAATTTAAGCTGCTCATGTGCACTGATGAATTCTGAATTAGCTGCAACTTTTCAAGTGTAAGAACTTGGTGTTATCATGGGTAGTACAAGGTCTAATAACTGATGCAGAAGAAAGTAGTGGGCGAGATCCTGCAGCACATTACTACAGGGTGGAAGGATAATTTTCTGAACAATATCCTTTACTGAAAACATATAGAATGCAACAAATGTTGATTTTAATTCAAGTAAGAGAAATTGCTCCTGACTAAACTTCCTAAGATTAGTTCCAGTTTCACAGTCTAAATGGATGATGAGTTGTGCTGATAGTTGTATTTAAACCTGGGATTTCAGCAATAAAAACATCTTATACTGATCAGACTGAAAAGCATTTGGATGAAATCTGGTCTCCTTGATGTCAGACAGACTTTTGCTTTTAATTTCACTGTGCCTGGGATTTTACTCCAGTTCCACAGTTAAAGTCAACAGTAGATTTATGACACTTATGTACGCTACTGACTAAAACTAAATGCTGTTCTTGTGGCAATGTAGCAGATATAAGGCACAGAAAACCTCTATAGTCTAATAAGTTAGAGAAGATAATAGCCATTGGTAAACAAAAATATTTAGTAGAGAACTTTAGTCTTCATTGCCAAAATTAGTTTTAATTTGGTTACCCACACTTAAAAAAAAAAAAAAACATAAAAAAAAGAAGTGTGTGTGAAAGTCTCCTTTCCATCAGCTGGGGGAGAATCAGCCCAAATATGCGTGTATATACACATGTACGTAAAGGGAGCAGGAAGGATGGCCTTGGCAAGAGATTAAAATAACAGGATTAAAATACCATTACATATAAAAAAACACAAATTCATGGATTTCAAATGATATTTGACTGCGTGAATGATAATAATGACTGCAGTATTTACTTCTGTTGCCTAGGAAAGCTGCGTATGTTTACAATATTGACATTTGAATCTTAAATTCATTTGTCATGTTGTGCTGTTCCATTCTATAACTGAGGAAGATATTTATCTTTGAGATAAAAGCTTCTCCTGGCAGAACTTGCAATTGGATATTATTTAGGCACTTCCAGAACATCACACTTGGAGCAGGGGTGGCTGGTTTTTGGGTGTCACTCGTGAGCAAATGGGGACCAACATGGCTGTGGCCCAGAATGTGCCTGCAGTGCTGGCTGGGAGGAGTAAACAGAAGCTGGAAGGGGAATATGTGTATTTTGGGCACCAAAATATCCTGCTATAGCTCTATACCACCCACCATAAATGGGAATGTGGAATTCACTTCTGTGCAAAGAATCCGACAAGGCTTCTCACAGCAATAACATTCACCCTGAAGTAGTGTGTCATTCAGCTGTACATCTAAGAATATTTCCCCAAACCATAATGAATTTAGCCTTTCTCTGAAGATAAGAGTACACTATAGCCCTGTTGCAGATAGGTTAATTATTATTTAGAGGGGTAATTGTTCTCTGGAAGATCACAGTTCACAGCACAAAGAAACCTTGGATTTCAATCTAAGAATCCTTACTCCAAATATTTCTTTCTACCTAATATATATTTGTTGTTCTGGCTTTGGCACTGGAGTAAAAGTATTTTTTCTTTGGCTACATACCAGACTGAATATCGCTGAGCATGTACTGCATGTATGCAGGTTCAGTTTTTCCAGTAGCCATAAATGCTTGAGCTGCACAGGCACCCTGTATTTGTTTCACTTTCAGGATACTTGGCTTGTCTTTAACCACCAGCCATTTAAAACAGAAGTCTCTGAAGCAAAAAAACACATCTTCAGATAGAGAGTCAAAATGTCAAATTTCAAAAGCAAAGCATTCAGAATTCTTTCTCGCTATTTCTAGCAGAATTCTTTCAGTAAGTTTTACCAAAGATGTGTGTTCCAGCAAATTTATTAGATGTTAAAAACTGATATTAGCCCAACTCTGCCTTGCACTGAAACAAGAAAGGTTGCCCAGCCTTCTCTTTCTGGGTATTTGTTCGGTATCCTGAGCTCCTTGCTGCTGCCCCAGACAGCTCTATCCAAGAAATAAAGTCCTGATGAAACAAGTTATGCTTTCTCTAATCACTGACAAGATCGTGTATGAAGGCCTTTGTAGACTTCTGTCTGTGTTGTACACCAGGTCTGCTGGTAAAAAAACGCATTCTACCAGAATCAAAGAGGCTTGGTCCAAAGACGCTGGATCCTAGTAGCCAGATAGCCTGTGGCCTATAGCATGGACTTCTTGCAGCTCTGGAGCATGAGCTGTCTAGTGCTGTCTGTGAAATAGTGTGCTAACATAGCATAGTGTGGGTTTGGTCTCTTCCAGATGTTCACCAGAGTACAGGGAAGAGCTGACATGACATAGTGAAAGCAAGGAAGATGGTTGGTACTTGTGTACAGTTTCTAGCTTCATTATATCAGTCATAATGATACAGAGAGCTTCCCTTCAGCAGATATCAGTGTTTCTAAACAAATCCAGACGACCACTGAAGGTTTACCCTTTGAAGGAAGGGAGTACTTCAGCTCCAGCAGCTGTGAGGCATTATGTTTTCAAAGATATTCAGAACCATGTGTGGTCCTTAAGAATTTTTTGCACAGCTTCCCTGGAGGGCAATTTTGATACCAGCCTCTATCATACTGACAGACCAGGCTGTACATTGAAGGCAGCTCTTCTACTGCAGAAAGTATGTCAGCCTTTCCTACTGTCATATAAATGACCTCCCTCTCAGAGCAAGTATCACAGTAGCTAGAACAATATTGTTTCAAAGATAGTATCTTCAGATACTGTCTTGCCCCTTCTGTGAAGCAGTATCATCTGTGACTTCCCATCTGGTTCCTAATTTTATCTCCTTCTAAGCTCTCAGCACACAAGATCTGCACTTCTGCCTGAATCTTGGTCCCCTCAGCGCTGAAACTAAAAATACAAATATCAAACTGACAATTTTTACTGAAACCCCAAAATCTACAGAAGCTTTTGGGCCTCTCTGTGGTACTGAGGTTCTTCCTTGAATGTTCTGCCACTGAAACATCTCCTGTAGGGTGAAAAATATTCATATCTGCAGTTGTCAGAACTGGCACAAACCTCATGAGAAATCTCCAATATACCACATGCACATTATCATCCTTGTCTGTCTGTCTAGGTCTCCTTGTGAACCATGAGAACCATGAGAATCTATCCCTGATCTTTTGATGCATGGAAAGTGTAAGATATCCTGAGCAAGATGTGGTGGCAGTAGAGACCTACTTTTAAAGTTCAGAGCTAAACTGGGCTTTGAGCTGTGTGAGATCTGAAGTACCACTGTAAGCAGCTAAGTGCCAGGTCTGTAATCATTGTGGACTGGGGTGAAAGGATGGCCCTCAGCCCAGGGGGGCTGGGAAGCACAAGGATGTGGCTGGTTGGACACATCTTCCTCCTTGCCTAGTTACTAATCTTTGCAGTCACATGTGCTTTTCTTGTACTCCCAGTGTCCCAGCATCTTCCCTCCTTCACACTTGCCTGTAACAAGCAATACTGGGAGGAAGCTGGAGCTACTCTCCATCCTTGTGAACCTCTGTTTCTAGAGAGCAGAGAAAGGAGACCTGCTATTCAGTGGATAAGAAAAAGCCAAAAGGACAGTAAATGAAGGAGAACATCTGGAAACTCTCCAGCCATAGCTGTAAGCCAGGCTGAAAAGAAGGGGGCAGAAGTGGAGGTCTGCTCAGCAAGACTCTTAAAGGTCTGTGGAGAAAAGTAGTTACTGGAAAGCAGGGAGATGCTGAATAACTGACCCCTGCTCCTGGTGTCAGGAAGAGTTAGGACTGCCCCTGAGATCTAGTGGAAAGAATGGCTGTGTGTGCTTGCAGGAGTGTGGGTGAAAACTCAAAGTCACTGAACGACTCCGGTGCATCAGGTTTGGCCTCAGTAATTTACTGATTGCTGCCTTCAGCAACACTAATTCTGTTTTCAAAAAAAAAATACAAAACCCAAACCACCACAAAAAAACAACTGAGGGGCATCTTGTGACAGTTCCTCATGTGAGGCTCTGCAGATAAGACTTATCAAAATTTGTTACATGAGCGATACTGTGATGCTCACTTAAAAACAAAATAAAATTTATTTGATTAACCTTATTCATTTGGTTAATTCAGGAAAAGACATTCCAGTTGCTGGGTGGAGTCTGGTGTGAACATTACAATGTACATTTTCAGTATTATAGATATTATAAAGCACTAAGCAGGATAAACAGCTGCCAGGTACAGGGTCTGTAAAGATTGCTGGCAGGATTTATGATGACCATATAGTGTAGTTTGTAGTAAGCAGGTGTAGAGGATTTTGAAAGGCTGTCAAAGATGATACCACCTGATTCAATAAGAATGCATGAATCATTTTATGTCCTAAGAATACTTTTAATGTGTTAGCTGATTAATTTAAGTTTACTAGGGGTTCTTAGGAGAATCCAAAGCCTAAAAACTTTGACGAGTTTAGAGATCCAACTTTCTAACTTTTTATTAAAAAAACACCCTGAACTCAAATTGGTTTTGTTTTTGCATACAACACCATGACTTCTCTTTTATCCCAGGAAGAAACTTCTTTCTCACACTAATTTATACTGGTGAAATGGAAAACAGGTTAGTATTTATGTCCAACCATGTGTGAAATTAGTATCCTACAAGTGCACAGAAATGAATGCTTGTGGTAATAAAGTAGTAGTCACTGTTTAATTTTAATGCATGCTTCACCTTAAAATTGGTTTTCTGAATAGCTACTATGTACATTTACATTCTTCCCAAAACACTTCAATATTTAATACTTCCTTTTTCTGGTCTAGTTCTGTAACTCTTTCTGCACTGGGCAGAACTTGCCTGGGAGACTGCATGGAGTTTAGGAGTTGCTGGTAAATAAATACAGCTCAGTATCGCTAAGAATCTGGCAAAATTTCAGAATCAGGATTAAATATTTGCAGGAAACTTGGTTAGAATAAAATGTTCCAGCTTAACAGTGCTTAAGACTGGTGTTCTTTATGCACATAAAAGTACAGCATAAACTTGGCCAACACAAGCTTCTCTTTTCTACTCCGTTGTGGCAAACGGAGCCTGGCTGAGGGATACTACCTTTGTGATTAGACTTTTTTTTTTCCCCATTAGTTAACAGAATCTGTGATCCACTAGCACTAGCAACTTATTTAACAAATGTATCCAAATAGTTACTGGGGAGAAAAGGATTTGCAGTTACTATTGACTCTTTCCAGATTCATATCTGTAAATTTAGAGAAAGACTTGTATCTTCTTGGATGCATCAGCTGTTCTGCTCTCTGCTAATTCAGTTGGAGGTTCTGTGGCCAGAGCGGTAAATGCAGTTCTGTATCTTATGGAAGAGGCACATTTGTCTGTCTGCTGATGCTAACAAACTTGTGCATTGCCACAGTGGTAAGACTACTCTATATTTTTTAAATTGTCTTGCTAATTGTTATCACTTTCTTCTGGATGGGGTGGTGTTTTTGGAGACGAGTGATTATGCTCAGTTTTCTGTCCAAGTTTGGGGAGATTGGAACTAATGTAGACTCTGGAAGCAGGAGGCTAGATGAACGCTGATAACATTCCCACTTCAGTTTTGATCCAGATGGGGAGGATATCAGTAGCAGGGATGATGCTGGGACAAGGGCTTTGGCATGGGATTGGAGCTTGTTCTATGCCTGCCCATACAACTGTTCCACATCTGAGCAAAGAATAGAGCTAACCTTTGTGTGTAAATGTATACGTGGGTGCTGCAAAGCCGACCTTGATGTGCTTGTGCTGTCTACTGAGCGCAGAAATAATCTTTGGCATATGTGGGCATTTGAGTCTAAGCATATGAAACATGCCTTCTGCCTCCTCCATCTTGCCCTAGAGGCTTCTCTGCACACCGTGTTTCTGGGGACTTGCAGATTTTCCCTCACAGCATTCCTGATAGTCTAGAATACAGACGGAAACTTCCACCCCCTGTGCCTGGTCCAATTTAAGAGCATAGTAATTTCAACTCTAATACCTAGACATAGGTCTGAACAGGTCTCTGGGTGTGAGAAATTCTTCTCACATACCCCAGAATGTAGCTGCAAATAACTTCTTAACAAGGCAGCCTTAGGTGCTTTTAAGACTTACGTTTTCCTGCTCTGCTGTTCAGGTTTTCTCTTTGATCCTACCTATTAACACTCTGTATTTAGATGTTGCTGTGACACTGAAAGTGAGGGACTTTCTGCACAAATAACGGTCTCTGCAGCACCTTGGAGACTAGCTCATCTGCTGAGCTGGCAGGATGGTTTTTCTTCCTGTCCCTTTTTGAAAACTTTTGGTGCATGTACTGTGTTTTGCAGCACTTGACTCCTGATCCTTTGTGCAGGACACCCACGTTGCATGTGCTTTCTCGGAGCGCTGTACTGTTTCCAGCAGTGCAACTGTCCTAGAGCCTTCAAATACATTTCTCCTGTCTTGGATCTGCTGTCTTGGAAAGAAGAATTTTACCGATTCCTTGTTCAAAGTCTTCTCCCTCCTCCCATCCTATAGTTTGCAAGCTCGTGAGATTTAGCTAAAAAATGTTTCATCTCAGATGCCACCTATTGCCATCCCATTGGAAAACTTGAGTGTAGCAGAGGCCTTAAATCAAAAGCCTGTGTGACAGTTTCTGATCTTTGAGCACCTTTAGGGGCTGTCACAAATAAAAACATTCATACCTACTTAAACTAAGTTGTTCGGTACGGATTGAGGTATTTGTCAAGTAGAGCCATGCAAGAGATTAAAGCAGTGCCTGTCAGTGAAACCAGTGTATTTTGGCTTATGTAAGTCTACAGGGGTTTTTTTGTTTTGTTTTTCAAGAAAACTGTAGGTGCCTTCAGCATTATATCTAAAAAGTGAATTATACATTGCAGAAAGTATTTCATTCTATATTTAACAGCTCTTCTTTGAACAACAAAAACCATAAACTTGTTGCTGAGACTGGAACTGAAGTCACGGTGGTTCCTAGTTGTTAATGATATTTTACAGTGACAGCCCTGTTCTGCTTGCAATGTTAATAAAAATAGTAGCTCACTTAATGTCTGAGGTTGCACTAAAATGTACTGATATCTGAATGTGGTACTCCCCGTCCTGCATTGCCGTGGTGTGTGCATATAGGAGGTGTGTGCAAAATGTGACAGCAGGACTGTTGCTTTAACGATAATGCCATGAAAACAGTGAATATATTGTGCAGGGCTTCCCTGGCCAGTGGACCTGCAAGCACAGAAGAACAAACTTGCTGTGCCTTGCACAGCAGAGATGGGCAACAAAAATGCAAGGCTGTCTTGATATACTTTAATGAAACTGGATTAAAAAAAAAAACCCAAACATTCTTTAAAAAGTGGAAATTCTCATTTGTTTCACAGTATGAGAGATCTGGGACCATTCTTGTTCTAATGAAGTTGTTCTGTGAAGAAAAAAAATTGTTTGTTTTCAGAATACATCAGTATTTTATATGGTTAAATGTAAGTGCCTTAACTGGTTTAATCATTAACCAGGAATCCATGTAGGTATCAGGATGGCAGGTCAGTTAAATGAACTGCTCTGCCTCCCTCAGCATTTTCTAGTGCATTTGATTGCAGGTTATACAAAGATGTTTTCTGTAGCCTATATGGTTTCTACAACTGATGCTGTAGGCCACACCTGCAGGGTTCACGATGAAATATAAATTTTTCTGTCATTGACAACATTAATTCCCTTTGGATGGTGCTAAACCTTCCCTGCTTACAGGTAACTCCTGTCTAGCTTCTAAGGATGCTTCTGAAAGAGGAATGCTTTAACTCTAAAAACCATCAGATTGTACCAAATCCTGAGCAAATTTAAAGTGCTTCACGAGGAAGCCACATTCTTCCCACATACCAAGGTTTTAGTCCATGCTCACAAATCAATCTGTATGTACGAGTCTGTGGGAGAATGACGGTTAAACAAGGAATCTGGGTTGTGGATAGTGAATATTCAGAGTTGAGATCTTAAGATGGGATTTGAGATGATGCACCTTGCTTAAGCCTGGAAGACAGAGGGCTTTTCTGCATCATGGTGTGACCTGGAAGAAGGGGTTAATGATCACTGAAAAAAGTCTGATGCTTGAAAGACTGATTGTAACCAGGTGCTTGTAGTGTGGTAGTCCCCTGCTACTGGCGTTCCTGGTATGGAGGTGGTCCTGGCATCCTGGTTGTCCTGGGGAGGTGAGCTCAGAGGCGGCACAGAGGTCTGCAGTGAGCTTTGGCAGCCTGGACATAGCTTTGTGTTGACATTTTCTGTAGATAGTTGTGAAATGACCCTTTTTATCCATAAGCATAAAAAGGTAAATAGCTTCAGTTAAAAACAGCTGGTGTTAGACTTGGGAAATGGGAGTAGATCAGAGATGAGAAGGGAATAAGGCAACCAGAGGGAAACTAAATGCTAGATAAATCTCTATAGGATGTTTGCTCTTATTTCTGCAGTCCCCGGGCGTGACATATGATTTGCTTCTCAATTCTGTTTCAATTCCAGTAGTAAACAGTAAGGTCAGAGAAGATGTGACTGGGATCTCTGTGCTCAGCCTGCCTGATCAATGCCATGTTGACAGTTAAGTTTCTGCAGGGAAAGTTTCAGCCCTTTTATCAAGTGCAATATATCTAGTCAGTGAGCATACGTCCAAATCCAGTCTTCCTCTATGCTCTATTGAGAAGAGATCAGATGGAGGAAACCCATGTTCCTCTGTTGTCTAAAATATTCTGGGCTGAAACAGGAAAGGTTCTGCCAACCTCAGCTGCTAACCTACCTGACAGATTGAGATCTAATCCGAACAGCATCATTTACAACCAATTGGCTCTGAGATTTCTCCTATTTGGAATATTTTCTTTCTTGAGATGCACTAGACTGATACTTAGCTCTTTTGAAGTGCTCCACTGAGTCCCTCTGTGATGACCAGGTTCCTGGAGATGTTTTGTCCTTATGTTCCACAGCTGACTTCCTCCTGTGCACCTACAAAGTCCCTTAAACATCAGATGTTTTCAGTGGCAAAGGAGTGGTGATTGGGCATTACCCCTACAGGATAATGATACTGAGGGCACGGGGACACACTGGCCAAAAGACTCTTGGTCTTGAGAGTGGGAGGTGCTATTTTGTGGCAAGGATGGGTTATATCCAAGGATAATACAGCCAGAGGGGGGGTTACTCCAACAGTAGCTTTTTCTTTCTCATGGTAGAGGTAACAAAGACGAACAACTGTGAGGTGTGAGAGTAACACTCCTGTTTTACAACAGTGTTTTGAATAGGTAGAACAGCAACATTTCTCCTTAACCAGGCTGCTAGTTTTAGAGCTGTTACACGATTATAGAAGAATGAGGAGCTGGTGAGGCTTCAAACAGGTGAACAGGAGAAGAAAGGAAAAGTGCCCAAATGGCAAACATCTGTCTTTCTGTCTATCTCTGCTTGTCTGTACTTGAAATCTTGATAGCTGGGCTCAAGGAATAATATTTAACATAGTTGTTAACAAGGTACAAACAAGTATTCCTCACAGCAGTCCTTTTGAGACAACAATTATTGTCCCAAATCACAAATATTGGAGCTACAGCAGAGAAATAAAAATCATTTAGCTAGTTGAATCAATGTCTGAGCTGGGACCAGGATCTTGGTGTTTCAAACTCCCTTTTGGCTCTCCAGTCACCTAGGATAGCAAAGAATAAAATATGAAGGCATACCTGCAACAGCATGTAGTTTCACTGATCGCTTCCAAAGCAATCGTGCCCACAGCCCATAAAAAAAAAACCAACAACCAAACAAAACCCCAGAACACAAAAAACCACTACACTACCAAACCCCAAGACAAAGAAAAGAAATGTTTTTCTCCGTAACCACACCGGCGTTCACTTTCTCTCCCCGAGTACCTGCCCAGCTCACAGCCGAGCGCTGCGCCGTGCCCCCGCGGTTATTCATCAGAGGGGAGACATGGCAGCGTTGCAGCCCGGTGATGCACATCAATACGGCTGCGGAGCGCACAGGGGTAGGAAATAAAAAAATCCACCCTCGCCAGGGCGCCCCTACCCGCACCTGTGCCTGGCCCGCCCCGCCGGCAGCCGCCGGACCCCCGCCCCGCCGGGCCGCGCCGCTGCCCGGAGCGGCCGCGCCCGCGGAGGTGCTGCCCCGGCGGCGGGGGGCGCCGCGGCCGCCCCGGCCTGCCTCAGGAAGTGCCGGTAGGGAAGCGGCGGGGGCGGCCGCCGGGGGCCGGGCCGGGCTGTCAGCGCGGCGAGGGGTAGGGGCAGCGGCGGTGGCGACGACGGGGGGGAACGGAGCGGAGCAGAGCAGAGCAGGTCGGAACAATAGCGGGTGGAAGGGAGGGGGCCGGCGGCGGCGGCGGGGCTCGGCACCGGCACCCCGCCCCGGGCCGCGCCGCCCAGCGCAGCCCAGCGCAGCCCGGGGGCAGCACAGCCCAGCCCCAGGGCAGCCGCCCCGCAGGCACCGCGGAAGGGATGATCCGGGCGGCGCTCGGCTGGGCTCGCTGCTAAACGCGCCTCCATCCCTCCCTCCTCTCCTCCCTCCCTCTTTCTCTCTCTCTCTCGGCTCTCCTCCTCCCTAACTCACTGGATATTACCAGCCGCCGGGCTCGCCGCCGCCTCTCCCCCAGCCATGAATCCCGCCGAAGGGGCGGCGGAGGAAGGCGCTGTCCCCGACTCCGAGGTGGATGCTTTCTTCCGAACAGGTAGGGGAGCCGCGGGGAAGGGGCCGGAGCAGCGCCGGGCCCTGCCTCCGCCGCGGGATGCGGAGCTGGCGGTGGCGGCGTGGGCACCGCTGGCGGCGGAGCCGCGGGGAGGGGAGAGGACGGGAATAGGAGGGGGTCCCCGCTTGCCTTCTCGCTTTGTCCGCCGCAGCTCCTGGGCTCGTTTGCGCCCCGGTCCTCCCTCCCGGCCCCGGAGGATGCTACCGCGGGGCTGCGCTCCCGCCGCCGACCGCCTCGGAAGAGGACCGGCCGGGCCACCGCCCCGGGCAGGCACAAAAGCCCCGCGGGGATGCTCGGGGAGAGCCGCCGCGTTGTCGCCCCCCGCGGGAGGTTGCGCCGGCTGCGCCCCGCCGGGCCCTCGCCCCGGGCAGCGGCGGCCGCCCGGGCACTGGCCGGCTTTTGGAAGCGGAGCCGGCTGCCTGCCCTGCCCGCCCCGCTCTGCTCTGCCTGGGCGAAGCGCCGGGCACTACCCCTGCCGCCCTCGGGTGGGCGGGGAGGGCTGGGGCGCCCCGGGCAGCGCTCGCCCGCAGCCCTGCTGCCGGCCGGGAATGCTGACCTCGCCGGGACGGGCTCGCAAAGTGTCTCAGGGCTGGGCAAGAGCCGTGTGTTTCGCTCTGCGGTTTCAGAGGATGCTCAAGTGAAGCGGAAGGGTAGCTGGGCTATAGCACAGTGTGGTGTGGGGCCTTCGCTAATGATGCAGTGGTTAATTAAATTCTCTGGGCAATGTGTATGTGCTGGGGTCCCCACTGCACTACCAGTTCATGAGATGGTGTTTATGTGGGAACCCTCAGCTCAGAAACATGGCATTGCACAGGATCAGCATCTCAACTGAAACAACTTGTGGTTTGCCCCTCCCC